>PVIJ01009485.1:0-66575 GCA_004024925.1 Scalopus aquaticus
AAAAAAAAAAGAAAAACTAGGGGTGTAGGGAGTGAGAAGATTCCACATTCCACAGAGTGGAAAAGAGAACAGGCAGAGCCACTGAAATACACTGGTGAGGGGAGCAACAGGTAAGACAGGTCTGCTGTGCCAGGTGGGTCAGCTCCCTGGCCGGGGACTCAACTCAGGTCTTAGTGGGGACAGCTCTGAGACTTAACCCGTGGGTCACCAGGGAGGCCCCCACCTAAGGTCTTTAAGCCACCATAAAGCACCGGCCTATTTCAGCTAATAATCCAACTCCATCAACCAACATTCACCCTCCTGGAGATGGACTGAACTGGTCTTGTCTGAAGCGCATGGGGCCCAGGGACCATCCCAGGAAAACCCAGTTGTCTCCATTTATGGGTGATGCACACCAGGCGGGGTAGCCTTCCCTAGCAGCAGACCTTCTCAAGGCTCACTCCCCCCCGCCCCCAGTCTTTCTGGAAGGCGCCTTTTGGAGGGCTTCAAATGAGGTGAGATGCTGTTCTGCTTTCTTCCTGCTCATATACTAAACCCCAGTTCTTCTCTTGCTTTGCTCCTCCGTCATGCACCAGACCTCTTCTCTCTCAAGATGCAGAATCAACGCCCACCTTGGCCAGCACCAAACTTCAACAGATAGCAACTCCTGTTCTGCCTGCTTGGGCCCACACAGGGCTAGCTCAGGGCCTCACCAGGCCTGGACAGCTACTGCAGCCCCCGTGGGGCACCTGCCAACCTTCCCTGTTCTGTCAGGCATCTCACAGTACCTCCGTTTACCTGGTCAGGGACACCGCAGGTGGCCAAGCTTAGGACCTCTGGCTCCATCTTCAGGTTTGGGGATGCAAGGCTGAGGGACAGGATAAAGAAAGACCATGCAGGACCCTGGACCACCCCTGCATTTGCCACAGGCCCCAAACCACTTGCACCTCCCAGAACACCCACTTCTCAGCCACCGAGCTAGTGTCCGTGGCCAATAGTCCGAGCCGGATGTCCGGCACTTTGCACAGCAAGAAACCCAGGGTCACACTGCACACACGTCATGTCCGACCTGCCCCTCCCCTGGGTGTGATGACCAGGCACAGCCCCTTCCCCGGAGGGTCAGCAACATGCCCTCCGTGTGCAGATACTGGAAAGACAGGTCGGAACCAGGATTAGAGAAGTCTGTGCCTTTACTGGTCATGCAGGCTACTTGAGGGGGATGAAGCGGGAGGAGTGGGTGGCCCCAATGCCTGGCCGGCCGTGTTTGACAGGCTTGTAGGTGATGGAGAACTCGCCCAGGTAGTGGCCAATCATCTCAGGCTGCAAGAGGCAGAGAGCAGGACTGATGTTAAGTGACTCTGGTGGGGCAACAGGCCCCCACCGCCCAGGCGCAGGGCAACCTCAACACACCTTAATCTCCACCTGATTGAACGTCTTGCCATTGTAGACGCCCACCATGCTGCCCACCATCTCAGGCAGGATGATCATGTCCCGCAGGTGCGTCTTCACCACCTCCGGCTTCTCCATGGGCGGCGCCTCCTTCTTGGCCTTGCGCAGGCGCTTCAGCAGAGAATGCTGCTTCCGCCGCAAGCCCCGGTTCAGCCGCCGCCGCTGTCGCGAGCTGTACAGCTGCATCAGCTGCTCACTGGGGACAAACAGCCTATTTGTGTCCCGAGGCCCAGAACGTTCTCTACCTTTCACCTCGCTAGTATCTCTGCTCCCGTGTGTCCCCCAGAAGGCTTCTGGCCACAGCAGGGCCCACAGGAACCCTATGCCAAATATTCAAGATGAACCCTTCAAGTGCAAGAACCAACCATTGCCATCTATAGATGAGGAAACAGACTAGGGGGTCAGTTGAGGTGGCCAAACAGAGGTTGAACCTCCGGTCACCATGCTGTGGTCATAAGCCTCAAAAACCTAAAATAGGGGGCCTCCCGGTGGCGCAGCGGTTGGGCGCTGCGCTGTGGAGCTGTGGGCAGCAGCGAGAGTAGGACGCCCGGCCGGGGAGATTCCCACATGGTGCGGCAGACCTCTCCTGCCTCACCCGCTGCTCCCCTCAGCAGTGTGTTTCTGATCTGCCTGTTCTGCTACCCGCTCAGTCTCTGGTGAACCCTCTCGCCGCCCCACGCCTCTGGCCTGTACCCCAGCTTGTACGTATAAATAAAAAAATAAATCTTTAAGAAAAAAAAATCACCTAAAATAGGGAGAAGCCCCCAGCCAGTGAGGAGACTGTCCTGTTCCCCTCCAGTCTAGGAACACCCCGAGACCGTGGTGGGGGTGTGCCCTCGCAAGCCTGCCTCCCCGTAGTGGGGGTAGGACCGCCGCCGACCGCCCCGCCCGTGAACTTTCAGCTCCCACCAAATCTCAGCCCTAAGGTCGGCAACTCCCACGGGCGTGCAAAACCCCGGGCTGCTGCCGGCTTTTCTAAGGCCCGCGAGCTAAGCAGAGCCTGCCTTTTCTAAGTCATTGGAAGACGTCTAAAGAGGGCACGTGAACATTATGTCAGAAACAGACTTGCGTTCTAAACGTCTCCCCGGGAGGCGGCCCCCGCCCCCGGGCACCCCCCTTCGGGCCCAATCGCCTCTTACTAGGACATGTCCAGCAGCTGGTCGAGGTCCACGCCGCGGTAGGTGAATTTGCGGAAGGTTCGCTTCTTCTTCTGTTCCACTTCCGCCTGCGCGGGGCCGGGGGTGAGCAGAAGCCCGAGACCCTCCTCCCACTCGAGAGGCCGCGGCGGGGTGACCTGGCCTGAGGTCCCCGCCGCAAACCACGCGGCCTTCTTGGGTATGGGAGTCGGCGGGGGCACACTCCCTCCAGCCCGTTCCGAGCAAGCTCACACCGCTGCGGCGGACGGAGGCTGGACCAGGCCCACATGAGCCTTTCCCGCCCCGCATCGTTCCAAGACCCACCAGGGTCACCCGCACCCCCATATTTTGCGGTCCTGAAGGCTTGGAGTAGGCTGGCGCAGTGGCTCAGCCTGACCCCACGATGCCCCGCGCGTCCAGAACGCGGATGTCGCCGGATACGCTCGACAAACACACAAGTAACCAGCGTACTCACCATCTCGTCGGCTCTTCAGAAAGGACCGCCTTCCTGGTGCCTGCGCAGTTATCGCGAGGCTAGCCACATGCTCCGCCCCTCACCCGCGCACGCACTTCCCTTTCCCCATCAGAGGACGCGCGCCCTCTGCTGTCCGGAGGGCGGAGCGCGGCTGCAAGGACGAAAAAGGCGAGCACCTCTAGGGATTGGATCCTAGGGTCCTAGCTTTTGGGGGCCCTTTCCTCACTGCGGCACGTGGGACATGTCGTTGCCACTTTGCAACCTCATATCCGTGCTCTGTATTCTCCACACTGGAGTCCACCTACGGAGAACTTGCTGTTTGCAGTAGGTGCTACCGGGGTTCTGGTCCTGTGCTCCACTAGGCGCTCCCATCCCAGGAGCGAAGCAGACACAGTTACTCAGACTTTTAGGAACAAGGTCACAAGATGTCAGAGTCAGCAGGGTGAGCTGATATGATACCGATTTTCAGATAAATCCCCTCGATAAGGACCACCTGGCCTTTAATAGGTAAAATCGTATAAAGTAACAATTCTATCAACCCATTGCTAGGTTAGTTACATATATAGTTGTGATATGTACAGCAATAATTACCAAAAAAAGGGCAAGAGTCAACAGCGGACATGGGAGTACATCTCTGTAGTCACTCGTGTTTGGTGTCCTTCTGAAGGTGATCCTGGTACATTGAGAGATGTATGTTGCCATATGATCTAACAATACCACTCCTGGACATATGTCCCAAAGGATTGAAAACAGGGACAGATTTGTACATGCATATTCATAGCAAGATTATTCGCCACAGCCAGCGTGGAAATAACTAGCATATCTAGGCAGATGAATGGATATATAGAATGTGGTTCATCCACACACTGAAACATTACTCATTCTTATAAAAGGAACTTCTGGGGCCTCCCTGGAGTTGACCCACATGGCGCAGCAGACCTCTCCTGTCTTCCCACTGCTCCCCTCATAGTGTATTTCAATAGATCCACCTGTTCAGCTCCCCACTCTGTCTCTGGTGAATCCTCTCACTCCCATACCTCTGGCCTACACCCCAGCTCTTGTATGCATAAATAAATCTTAAAAAAAAAATTAACTGCCGCTGCCTGACCCTCTACATTGCCTGCTAACCAGAGCCGCTGGCTTGTGCCCATGCCGCCTCTAGAGCTATCTCCTGTTGGTGTTCCTGCCAGCGCTGCCCCGCCCAGCCTCTCACTACTGCTGCTGCCGCCTTAACTGAGCCATCTGTGCTGCCAGTTGCCACCATGAGCTTGATCCTGGTACCACCAGCGCGTCTCATCGGTGATGCCATCATTCAGCAGACTTTGGCCTGGACTACTGGACACTGCAGACATTATCTGGGGTAGGACAGCTGGCCATTTGTGGCCTTAGAGACTTTCTCAATTTCCCCCTTGGAAGGAGACCCTGTTACACTCGAGTTTGAGTAGTCTCACAATTTTAAGCACACAGGTGAGGAGCCACAAGCCCTAACATCCCCCAGGCCTGCATGGTTTCAGCAGAGTCAGAGGCAGAGACCCACAGATGCTATGAGCACGGAGGAAGACCCCGAGCCAAGCTGGGAAAGGCAGAAAAGGGTTTCCCCTGACAGCCTGAGGAAGCAGGCCTGCCCACCCAGTCTGGCCCCTAAACTCCATGGCTGCAGATGAGGTGAAAAGCTGCGTGGTCGGAGGGCACTGGCCTCTGCAGGAAAGCAACCGCCCACTATAACGGGCTTCATCTTGCTCACGTCCTTTTCCTGGGGTCGGACTCCAGCTCCTCCCCACCTTGCCGAAGGGGGCCTGACCGAGCATCTCCCTGGTGCCCCTTCTCAGGGCTGCAGTCACTGACCAGCACCCTTGCAGAGACCCTCGCACCTGGGCCGGGGGCAAACAGGACGGAAAACATGTCACAGAACACCAAATACCCAGGACTAAAAGGGCCCTGCAGGCGTGGTGGCGGCTGTAGGTGTCTGAGCGCACCCTGCTCAGCGCCCCCGACCCCAGATTTCTCCATCTTCACCCTGCCTTTCCAGGTGTCCAATCCCTGCCCCACTCCCACTCACTTCCCTTGGGTGAGCCAGAAGACCCGGGACCAGCTGCTCCCCTACCCATAGGTGCCACCGAGGTGCCCAGCCCCACCCCCAGGCTCCCGGAAGTGTTGAGGCAGGGGCCTCTCAAGCAGGCCTCAGGGGACGTGGCTGAGACCAGGGGAATAAATGGACACAACGTGGGTTTCTAATCCAAACGTACTTTTCTTTATTCAAACCAGGGTCAACTGGTCAGTGGGAAACGCCCTGAAGCCTTTCGCCTGGAGATCGGCCTCCAGTCCCCGGGGCCGGGGGCGCAATGCGGACGGAGGCTGGGCTGCGGCCCCCACGGCACCTGTGGACACCCCAGGCAGTTCAGTCGACAAAAGCAAGGAATAAACAAAAAACAAAACACGCTCAGTAGACTTCTTTAAGCTCCCAGAGTTTCTGGACCAAAGAGTCCCAACCCTCAAAGCCAGGAGTGAGGAGATTCAATCGCTCCCTCACTGCCACCAGTGCCGGAAACCCTGTTTTAAATTAAAAAATAAGCCAAGTATACATTGTAGAAAATTTCTCTTAAAAATCTCACAATTTGTAAATGTATATTTTTTTCTTTAACATAAAAGTTTACAATATATGGTAAAACAAAAGGCTCAGGAAAATAATTTCAAAAAAAAAAAAAAAAAAGAAAAGAAACCTGAAGTTTTGAATTAAAGCTGAAGACTTTTTTAAACCCTGTTGTTGAACCAGTGACTTTTCTTTTATTGTGCTGATGGGTTAGAGAAAGAAATATATTTAAAAACTTCAGTCCAGACACCCACAGCCACCTCCAAAAGCCTCTCGCCCTCCCCCCACCCCCGGGTTGAGTCGCTATTGTCCACCAAGTTTGTGATTGTCACGAGTTCACAAGTTCAGATCCTGGGTCTCAGCCGTCCTGCTGTCCTTGCGGTGCCGGCGGGCTAGCGTCTATAGGGATGGAATCCTTGCACGTTGTGGTTCTGCCCTCGTCCAAAGCCACTTCCGCCAGCGGGGGGGCCCCCCGACCCCGGCACCGAGGGGCCCCCGTAGGAGGGGGGCTGCTGACTGGGGTCTGAGAAGCCCTGTCCAAAGCCAGCCAAGTCCTGTCCATAACCTGCTGGGGAGAGAGTCCAGTGAGCCCTGGCGGGAGCAGCCTGCCAGATCACCTCTGGCACCCGGCACCTGCTTCACCAAGCATCCTGCTGGCCGGAGCCCATGCTGGGGGCAGGGGCGGGGTTGTGGGGAAAGTTAGGAACTGACGTCTCCCTGGAAGCCCATCCCCAACTCCCACAGCAGGACCCTGGGCGGCGATGTCCTCCCAGAGAGAGAAGCGCTCTGCGGCCCGTGGGCCGAGCCCTCGCCCTGTCAGCCCCAGGCCCCCATTCCCACTCCGGGGGCCTGAGGGCAGGGGCCCGAGCAGCAGGGCTGGGTGGCTGGAAACAGGCTCTCTGACCTGCCTCCCAGGGCGAGGTCCAGGTCTGTTCCCCAGTGCGCTGCAGGGCGGGCACAGCACTGCTTTCAGGGACAAGAAGACACCAAAGGGGGTGCCTCAGTCATGCTGGGCTCCCCCCACGTCTGCAGGGGGTAGACATGTCAAACTCTTTAGAAAGTTAAAACTTTAAAGTTCTTTTTTTCTTACCAAAAAAAAAAGAAAAAAAAACCTCAACACGCCTTCCTCCAGAAGGTCCGGCCCCCAGACGTCCTCCCCGCAGAGGTCAAGGAACCTGGCGACAGGCACAGGTCCGGGAAGGGACCGCACCCGCGAGGCTTCAGTGCTCCTGCCGGTCGCGTTCCCAGGGCCTGTTTAAACAGGACCCAGACCTGGCGCACGACCTCAGAGGGCGGAGCGGAGCTTCTGGAAGAGGTGACAGCACCACCCTCCATGTCCCCCCGGACTGCACTTTGGATGGAGGCTCGGCCCAGGGCTCCCCGGACTCCCAAATGGGCGATGAAGCACGGGCTCTGTGGCAAGCCCGCAGCAGCAGGGCTCTAGGGCCAGTCCAGAGGCTGGGCTCGGCGAGGGCCCCGTCCCAGGGGCACCACTGGGGCCACCCCCGCCCAGGATGGCAGAGGAAGCCACAACCATTGCCTGGGTGCAGGAAAGAAGGGGGACCATGGATTTGGAAGTGCCACCTACCTAGGCCACATCACTGCTCGGCCTGACCATAAGAGTGTAAACAAAGTATGGACCCGAAGTTCGACGGGTCTGGAGAATAGGAACCCAGGCCTGGCAAGAGACGAGACCAGGGTGACTACCCCAGGGTGGCCTTGGCGAAGAGTAGGGCAGACGGGGACACACTTGCTCATGCACACCCCCACCTTGGGGGCTCACACCGCGCCTGCCACCAAAGCACTGTGATCCAGGGCGGGGCGAGCAGCCCAGGCACCGGCTGACGGCGGTCTGGCGAGAGCCCGAGGGGAGCAAGAGGCTGATGCAGGCGTGTGAGGGGCTTGTGGCTGGGAACGGCATTCAAGGGTCAGAGCAGTTTCGCCGTGCAGACTCGAGGTACTGGGCCAGCCAGTCTGGGCAATGCAGGGGCAGCGGTGGGCCGCACGCGGAGAATCCACCTGCTGTGGCCCTCACAGCGCCGGCTGTCCTGGGACGCAGGCTCAGGCCTCTGCACGGCACAGCCCAGAGCCGGGAGACTGGCAAGCCGTGAACCTGCCTACAGAGCTCGCCTCAGGTGGCGCACCCCTCCGTGCAGACACAGGGCTCCCGAGTGTGCGCCCAGTGACCAGCCTGCCGAGTGAAGCGCAAAGCCCACGTCTAAGCCGGAGCCCGCCACAGAACAGAACCAACAGCCCGCGGGCCCCACAGAGAGCCATCCTGCCTTCCGGACCCGGAAGCCTGAGGGTCACGGGTGCCCCCTGGCCCAACAGACACTGCAGCCTCAGACCATTCTCCTGGGAGTCCAGGACTGACGTCAACCCCCAAGACAGCTGCAGTGCAGTCGCTGTCGCCTTTAGAGTAGTGCCCTGGCAGAAAGCTAAGAAACCCAAATGAAGCTTCACGTTCGCCTGGCCCTAGGACACTTGGGCCCTCGCCAACAACCCTCCCACCATGCCCCCCCCGCCCCCCAGCTTCACTAAAACCTGGCGGCGGTACACTCGCCTGTGAGGGAGGAAGGCGGAGGCCGAAGGGCAAGGGCTGGGCCCAGGCTGCACGCGGGTCTGCGCGCAGGAGAGGCGGCAGTGACTCACCATACTGACTGTAGGGGAAGTCTGGCTGTGCCGTCGGGGGTTTGCTCATGTCTGGGGCGGCCTGAGATGGAGGCGGTGGAAAGGCCAGAGGTGCTGCCCCTGGAGTAGCAGGTGGAGGGGGGACCCCCGGAGGGGCAAACTGATCCGGAGGTGGAGGTGGAGGCCCATAGCCGAAACCTGTGAACAAACAGGAGAGAAAGACACGGACACGAGTCCACCCACGGACCTGTCCATGCAGACGCCAGTGAGCCCGGTCCTTGAGGGCCACACAGGGTGAACCTGGGGTGGTACCCTGGGCTCTGCCCAAGGGAATGACTTGCTCCTGACACCGACAGGTACAGACCCCAATGTGGCAGAGCCCACCCAGATGCCTGTGCTACAGCCAACCGTGAGTGTTAGGTAATAACTTAGCGGAGGAGGAGGAGGAGGAGAACTGCCTAGAAAATACTTTTTTTCAAAAAAAAAAAAAAGTTCATTTATACATAGAAGCATTGGCGTGTAGGCCAGAGGTGTGGGGTGGTAAGCGGTTTCACCAGAGACAGAGTGGGGAGCAGAACAGGAGGACTGGCTGAAATACACTGCTGAGGGGAGCAGCGGGGACACAGGAGGTTTGCTGCTCCCTGTGGGTCAGCTCCCTGCCCCGGGATTGAACTCGGGCCACAGTGGTGATAGCTCTGAGACTCAACCCCTAGGCCACCAGGGAGGCCCCTGCCTGGGAAATACCCTTAAGAACAAAGTCCGCCAGGCCTCCCTGGTGGTGCAGCAGTTAAGGGCTGCGCTGTGGAGCTGTGGGCAGCGGTGACATGAGTTCGATGCCCAGCTGAGGAGATTCCCACATGGCGCGGCAGACCTCTCCTGCCTCACCCACTGCTCCCCTCAGCAGTGTGTTTCCATCGATTTGCCTGTTCTGCTCCCCGCTCTGATGCTGGTGAACCCTCTTGCCGCCCCAGTGAAAAAAGAAAAAAGAACAAAGTCAACCGCATACACAGCACGATTCCTGCACTCTGGGAAGACAGAGCCCTAGGGAGTCAGCCGTGCAGGGGCCTCACCTACCCGCTATGCGCTCAGACACCCCCCAGTTCCCATCTGCCTCCTGACAGAGTAGAAACGATCAGATGTGGGCTGGGTAGGAGGAGTGCATCTTTTTTTTCGTAAAAGGACACTTGGTGGTGATCTGGCCACGACCCTGGCCCAAGGCGACAGAGCCCGCTCCGGGACCCGTGCAAACTGAGGCCTCGGGAGCTGAACACGGCCGATTCGGAGGCTCAGTGACATGTGGGCAGGGCTTTCTCTGCTCCGCACCGCGGTCCTGTCCTGCTGAGGGCAGCAGGGGGACCAAGGAGGGAGCCGAGATCTCAGTTACAAAGCAAAGCCCAGAGGACAGTGAAGCTAGACCCAAGGCGGCCCCACCCTCAAGCCCTCTGTTCCCATTTAAAACTGAGGTCCAGACACTGTCCCCCGAGAAGCTGACGTGAGGCGAAACGCCACGCTGCAGGGGTGTGTGGTGGATGCAGGGGCCAGGGCTGCCCTGGCTTTGGGGTAATGGCCCCTCGAGTTGAAGTCTCCCTCAGGGCTCCTCCCGCAGGGCTCCCTTGACTTACTGAACTGTGGGGGGGCGCCGTAACCCTGTGGGAAGCCCTGAGGAGGGGGGAAGCCTCCAGGAGGGGTGGACACGATGTAAGAGGTGAACGGCGGAGGTGGCGGAGGGGCTCCTCTTCCTGCAGGGGGTGGGCCATAGCCACCTGGAACACAGGACGCGGGGTGAGCAAGGCAGACAGCCCCCACCTGCCAACCCAGGCCCTCTGGGCCAATGTCTACATACTGAGCTTTCCGGGTTTCTTCAAATAAGGACTTACCAATTGCTTGTCCTGCTGGCACCCACATTCCTAAGAAAACAGAAAAGTAGGGGGGTATAGTGTCAGTTCAATGTCAGGGACAGCAGGCCACACGTTACCCTTCTGTTCTGCAGCATGTCACAGGGAAGTCACCCCAACTGAGGACACACTGGAGAAGGCCTGCGACTTCTCAAGAACAAAAGGCAGAGCAGAGACGCTCTTACTTCTACAGGGAAGCTCCCCAGAGGCCCCGGGTCCAGCGGCCCAAGCACAACATAACACAGGAAGGATGGAGGTTAGGAACGAGACACAGGGGAGCATCAGGCTGGGAACAGGATCCAGGACTGGGCGGCTGGCTAAGGCTAGTTGGTTTCCTGCAGCTGTGTTCTGCTCTGCAACAATATGCTTGTTTTATTATTTTTATTTTATTTTTTAAAAAGATTTATTTATTCATGCGCACAAGCTGAGGTACAGGCCAGAGGCGTGGGGTGGCGAGAGGGTTCACCAGAGACAGAGTGGGGAGCAAAACAGGCAGATCGACGGAAATACACTGCTGAGGGGAGCAGCGGGCGAGGCAGGAGAGGTCTGCTGCGCCATGTGGGAAGCTCTCTGGCCGGGCGTCACCGCTGCTGACAGCTCCACAGTGCAGAGCTTAACCACTGCGCCACCAGGGAGGCCCCAATATGCCTGTTTTAAAGTCAGTTCTGGGGAGGCTCTGGGACTCAGATCAGTCCTACCTGGTCTCCTTGCCTATCCCTAGAAGTTGGGGACCACCTGCTTCCTGAAGGTGGAGGCTCCTACAGCACCCTGAACCTCCCACCACGCAGTCTGAGCCTGCTCTGCCCACCCCACAGAAGATCAGAGCGCTCAACAGGTCAGCCTGCAGCCTGGGGAGCAGGAAGAACACAGGGCTGAGCGGCAGGTTTGGGCGCCTCCTTCAAGTTGGTGCAACCCCAGCCCTCCCTGCAGCACGTTCTGAGCCCTGAGCCAGTTGGGCCTCCATCCACCCATTACTCCTGACACCTCACTGTGGACATGCCTGGTGCTCCCCCAAACCTGTCCCAGGTACTGCCCCAACACTCTGGGAGACCAGGGGCAGCCTAGGTGAAGAGCTTTATGTAGCAATGTGGCAAAATCAGTCATGTAATGCTCGCTGGGGACAGGATGGGGACCAGCCACACCCCCAAAGGAACCGGCAATTACAAGGCGCCCAGGCACCCTGACTCCACCCTTATCTGCAAACTGACAGCAACGTCACCCACTCCAGGGTGCACTGGAGGGTTTAAGCGCTGCGTACCCCGCCTGGGGCTGAGAGGGCAGCATCTGTGTGTTGGGGGGCCTAAAGCAAGCTACTACCTAAGCAGGCCACGTGGGCTTGTGCCCCACCTCTGTGGTGAGCAAAGGGACACAGGAAGCTGCTGTCCCAGCCTCAGAGGCTGCCGAGGTCTCGACGGCTGGCATGTGCAATCTTACCTTGTGGGCCATATCCTTGCTGCCATGTGGGTGGGGGCTGGCCTGCCCAGCCATTGGCGGCACTGGGCATGACCCGGCTGCCCCACTGGCTGGCACCTGGCTGTCCCGGAGCTTGGCTTTTGCTGTCCCGAGGTTCAGCCCGTTTAACCTCCACCTAGACAAACAAAGCTCTGGTTTAGGTCGAAGTGGCGGGTCGGGGAGCCCCTTCCCTTCAGACACACCCTCAGGTAACTTACAACTACACTTAGCATCTTAATAAGACTTAAGACTAAATACTTAACTATAAACCTTACTTAAGCCAGTAGCTTTTCTTCTTTAAAATTTCTTTTGTAGTTTATTTTTTTGTTGTTGTTTAAAAAATGTTTCTCAGGTACAACAAATCAACTCTAAGATACGTGGGCCCTGTCCACTGCAGAGCAGGGAGTAAGGGCCAAGACCCTCAGGAGTTTGGTGCTTGACCAGGGAGCGTGCAGTCAAGTTAAAATGGCAGCATCCTCCTTCAGCAGCCTGGCAACCTCAAGGACAGAGGCCAGGACCCCTACGGGGCAGGAGGTTGAGAGCACCCCTCTGGGAGAAGCCCAGAACCTCTCCAGAGCCCACCCACCCTACCTGCACTCAGAGATCATACCTGAGAAACACAGGTGTTTGACTTAGGCTTTTATTTAAAACATCTAATGGAAGATAAGGACTTACCTTCCCCAGGCTAACGCTTAAAGCATCTCAATTAACTCAAAATAATGTCAGAGGGAATGGATGTGATAAAGAGAATCTTACATTACATCTAACAAAAAATAAACAAACATGCAATAAAATGGACATTGGAATCAGTAAGCAATCTTCATACTGTGTGGTCAGCAACCCAGAGCCCTTCCTTTCTGGGACCTGGTGACAGGAAACCTGCGCTGGGCAGTGAGGAGCCACAGGAAGGGACCAGCCTGACCTGCTTAAGCTGAGGCCCGCAGCAGCACAGCTCCCTCCTCCGCCAGCGCTTTGAACTCTGGACAGAGCAACAAGATTTCCCAACTTGAGGGCTGCTTCGGCAGAGGAGCTTGAATTTCTTATTTTTATGATAAATTTTAATGAGGGGAAAGAGAATGAAACCACTTAGAGTCATCCTTGGGGGTCCGACTAGCTGCATGTGATGTATTCAGAATTCTACCAGTTCTGCCTTAAAACCCTCTCCTGGTAGAGAACAAACAGGAAGTGGGATGAGGCACAAAGACCCGCCCTCCTGTGCCCTAAGGACACTGCAGAAAGGGGGAAGTGACAGCAGGACCAAGGGACCTGGTTCAAAGAACTCTAATTAATGAGTCTTCACACGCCCTCCTCTTAAGGGAATTCAGTTCCTGCTCACAAAGTAGAGCAGCCCTTGTCATTTAAAAACAAAATCTTTTCCCTTTTCCTATCAAAACAAAGATGGAGTCACTCAGCCTTCTAGTTTTAACACCTAGTGGGACCTGAGCCATTTAGGAACAGATGCCCCCACCGGGGGAGGGGCCACTACGCCTGCCCACCAGCGCGGGGTCGGTGACTGCCTTTTACCCTGGACGGTGGGGGAGCCCCTCGGAGCCTCCTGGCACCTCCTGCACACCGCTGCAGCCTGACCGTGGGGCCAGGACAGCTGCTGGGGACTGCTGTCCCTCAGGCAGGAGCTTCTGCCTTCCAGTCGCCACTGTCACAGTCTCCAATGAAGACCTGAGCGCGGCCTCCTGCGAACTGTCCTTGTAATTGCTACGTGTCCTCGGGATCCGTCTTAAACCAGGAGTCACCGCACCGCATCGCGTGCCTTAAACGCTCTCTGCTCACTCAGATCCAAATAGAACGAGTTAGCAGCAGAACAAAATCTAAGGACCTAGACATAAACCGGCCTCACGGGCTACGGTTATGGGCTTCAGAGAGTCTGCGTCCCCACAGCTCCCTGTCACAGCAGCAGGGCCTCTTCGAAGAGGCGCACACGCTGAACCAGAGCAGGAACACCCGACTGCGCAGCACCAGTGCTTCCTGCCACAGGGCTACGCCCAGCGTTTAAAAAAGGACCTAGACAGGAATCCTCCAACAATCAGGACCCCCAAGTCTTGATAACTGGAAGAAATTCCGCACTGCAAAATTTCTACCAGTTATTCACTTTTGAGTTGATCTCTTCGTTCAATGACAAGTTGGGGCCACTCACCAGGGAGGCCTCGTGGCAGACACAGTATGAAGATGGAACAACCGAGGTCACTTGACTGCATGGAGTTAAGTTCTATCGAGAGCATGTGGTTGGGACCGAGTTTCACAGTAAGTGACCCAATTTACAAAAACCAATCCTTCATGATGTTTATATTTCTCTCAGTTTTAAAGGAAACCTCAGTTCTCAGAGGTTCACTTCTCACATCGTGGGTCGGCATTAGACAATCAGATACAAGACAGACATCTGAAGGAGTGGTCTCTGAAACCAAGCCTGAGGCAACCCGGCCATCTCACTGGAGGCCAGCCCACGGGACCCTCTGACCCACTAGACCTGCTGGGCCTGGCCTGCCCACCCTAGGGGACTTAGAGCACAGCTCTGGGAGCAGAGCCAGTCAGGATGGCGCCCGCTTCTTCAGAACCAGGGCCAACCCAACGCAGCAAAGGACCAGGACTCGCCCCACCCATTTTCCTGTTAAGGAATTTTTCATTTCCAGTGAAATCCCTAAGTTGCCTAAGACTTGGTTTGGTCTTAAGGTAAAATAAAACTACAACTACACACTTTTTTGCCCATGATGTCGTGAAAATGCATGTTGACAGCCTGGTCCACTGATTGTTCGTCCTCGAAAGTAATAAATCCAAAACCTAGCCAACGACGAAGAGTGAATCAAGGTAGCAGGGTGTTGTGACACAAAACAGGATGATGAACAGTATTAGGGACGGGCCGAGGGATCGACCGAGGGTTTCAGCGAAGCCGCAGTGTGTGAGGCTGTGGGGTCAGGCCCCCGGCTCTGGCAACTGAGGCAGTAAAGGTCTCCACACGGATGCCTGCGGGCAGGGGCCAAGGGCAGCTCTGGAACAACCAGGGGCATTTCTGAGAAAGCAGCAGGCAGACAGTGGAAGGGTGAGGGCCTGGCTTGTGAGCAGCCCCAAATGCTGACGTGGGCAAATAAAACACCAGAGTCTGCTAGAACACTCTGTGGGAGGCAACTGCAGGGGATTCCTGCAGGCAGGGAGCCAGGGCCAGAGCTCTGCCTCAGTCGGCTGTGAATGCGCTTCTGCTTTTCTGAAACCCAGGTTCTCCCCCTTGGCTTGCAATTTGCTTTGCAGCTAGTGCTGACAGCAGCCGTATATTGTCTAGCGCGTTAAAAAGAAGTACATCTCTACACAGTTAGTGCCTCGCTAAGCTTACCCAACGCTGTTGGGTAAGCCCAAGGAGTCCTGTCAGAGTAACATACGTATGGATACCGTATCTAACTGTACATATCTACATCAGTAAGATACACAAAGATACAGGCCACAACGGGTTCCAGCAGGTCAAACTCTGCTGTCAGCAGCAAGAGCAAGAGGCACCATGTCATCAAAAGAAGAATTTTACAGAGAAAAAAATTTAGCATTTCCCAAACACAACAAAGTGGCAGTATAAACGAAGTTTGGTTCATCTGGGTGAATTCGACCACCCAGCTAACGTGGCATGTCTGGTTCTAGTTTCTGCGCACTGGCTCTGCCTAGGGCCCACCTGCTCTGTACTGAAAGACCAGAGAACAAAAGTCGGGTTCGCGGGGACGGCCAGTGGTGAAGACGCTGTGGGAAGAGACGAGCCGGGGACAGTGCGTCACAAGGCAGAGGCCCAGGTGGGGACGGGCCCGTGCCAGAGGGGCAGGAGAGCAGGCAGGTGTGCACCCAAGCACCAGGGTCAGAGCAGAGGGGAAAGGCACTGGGAAGGAGCAGCTACCCTAAGGCCTCTTAAGTTGATGAAAGGGGTGGGAGGGCTGGAGCTCCTGGGCTACACGGGAAGATTAGAGGCCAAACTGGAGGGAAAAGGATGGAAATGGGGAAAAGACAGTTTAGAAATCTGTGGTGAGACTGGCAGGGAAGGGATCTGGGCTTCGGGAGCGCCTGACATACGTGAGTCTCTCTATGCAAGTGTGGCCGAGCCCGACCCTAAACATGTACAAGAAACCTGCACATGTCAGAGGAGGGACTGAGGGTGTAGAAGTCTGAGGGCAAAACAGACAAAAGGAGATGCAGCAGGAAAGGAGGGGCACAGGGGAGGAGGCACGAGCCAGACAGGAGTCCGGGGGCAGGAATGGGAGGGCCCAGCACTAACGGGGCAGAACCCCCGGGTCGGGGCCTTAAATCCACACGGGGAGGGACGGGGCGGCAGAGCGTCTGTCAAGAGATTCAGGAGGGTCCAGACAGCAGGAGCACACTCTCTGGACAGCCCCCTGACCGTCTACTGCTCTCGGGGGAGCGCCCGTCCTCTGCCTGCTTAGCACTTGGGACCCTCAGAGCTCAATGGCAGAGGATGCTCTAAGCCGGCTCTACTGCCTACGCCAGCGTGGGTGCTCCCAGACCCAGGGCAAGGAAAACAGGCAGCTCTGCCTGGCCTGAGCAGTCCAACCCAGGGATCTAAGAGCGCCCTCAGTGGTCCCATCCTGAGTTTCACAAGATCAGAGGCAAAATGTGGAAGACAAAATGGGTAATGAACAGCATATTTAAAAGTTGACAATTTCTCAAGCTGCAGGAATGCCTGAAACCACGGGGCTCAAGTGTCCATTAGTGTAAGAGGCCGTAAGTCCGGGGAAAGAGCCCCGGGACGGGGCGTCTACAGTACGTCTGTCTGTCAAAAGGCGACATCACCACTGAGGAAGCGGAACAGAAACACACTGAAACTTCGTTTACACCCCACTGGAGCAAAGCCCGTTCCCTCCTCTGACCGCGGGCCTGGCCTGTACCTGTGTGATATAATTTAGCACCTGGAGAAGAGAAATCTAAAGAGATATCGTTAATCACAAACAATTCACAGGGAGAAAAGGAAAAACAACTTACTTAACATTACTGTACTTTACTATGAAACACTTAATAATTACGTCACTAAGCATGTATGTCTAAATTAAATTAAGACTAAGACTTAACAGCTTAATCAACACGAAGTGAGGAATGCGTTACTTAAATCACGGAGTAAGAGGGTGGGGTTCAAATGGCAAACTATTCTCCAGCATGGCGGGCATGCTGCGGGGCACTGCTCAGTGTTCTACTGAGGCCTCCCACGGGCGGGCAGAGGTGCAGGGGGCTCGGCTGCTGCAGAGCCCAGCGGGGATCAGCAGGTCCAAAAGCAGTTGATGAACCAAAAACACATGGGTGGGGACAAACAGCAGCAGCGGGCAGAGACACACACACACACACACACACACTCTCACACAAACACACACACACACGGGACGCGAAAATTGGGTGCCCGCCCTCCAGCTCCACAAACCAATTTGGACGTGCACGTTTCGGCAGCTCAGAGGCTTGGGAGGGGTGCTGAGGCCACCGCTACTCTCCCCTGCCTGTCCCCACTGACATAGGGGCCAAAAAAACCAAAACCAAAACAAAACAAAAAACCAAGAAAAAAGCATGGGATGCAGAAAGTGAACTCCACACTCGAGCGGAGCGGGGCAAGCTGGCCTGACGACATGAAATGAACCGACTATGCTGCCGTGGACATAAAACAGGAGACGGTCGTCGGTAGTAAGTTCGTGATTTGAAAGAACCACAAATCTTTCAGGACACGTTTGAAAAACAGAAACCATGTTGAAACTCATGTCAAGTTGTGAAAATTTCAAAAGAACAAGCAAAAAAAGAAAAAAAAAGAAAAAAAGGGTAACCTCTGACCTTGGGAAGCAGACAGGCGGGGGAGCTGCACAGGAAGAGCCTATGTTTTTATCATTTGTCTCCAAATCATCCTTTGCTGAGGCAAGGTTGCTACAACCACCACCTAATTTGTGAAATAGTTTGCCATCTGAGGGGAGGAAGGTCAGGACAGACTCCATCTCCTTTACCTCGAGGCCTCTGCTTCTCTGCGTCGTAGATCATGACCACCTCTGTGACCTGGAAAAGAGACGGGGTTAGCCGCCCCGCGCAAGGGCGCTGCCAACACGCCTCTGCACTAGCGCGCCTGCGCCCGACGGCTTCAGTGCAAGTGTCCACTGAACTGGGGAGTCCCGAGACAGAGGCCGACCCAGCTCAGGCCCCGGACTGCCAAGCAGCAGCAGGGGAAAGGGAAGCACAGGGCGGGCTCAGGACCTAGGGACCCAGGCCACACCAGACTTGGGGGCTGAGTGGGGGCCACTTGCTCCCGGAGGGAGGTACAAGCCGAGGCCTGCAGGACCCCTTCCGCCCGGAGGCCAGACACTGGTGCCGGGTGCTCACGCCAAGTCTCCCCATGGCCACAGGTCCTCTCGAGGCCCCAGCAGGCCCTCACTCACTTAAGCCTTCTTGGGGTGGACCGGCGCTCCCAACTATTGCCCCTGCCCTCAGCACACTCAGGCTCCACCGACAACACAGGCTGCTGGCCGGGACAGCCCCATAAACCCACTCACCTTCCTCTCACCCCCACACTCTCTCCCTCCCACATCTTGTTCCACCTGCCCCTCTAGCACCCAGTTCCCTCTGTAACCCTGATGAACTGTTGAGTCTAAACTCCAAGAAAATTTCCAGAGAATTTTAGACTTTTAAAGAAAACAAAACCACGCCACAAGAAAGCCTGCTCGTACAGAGGAAGCACCAAGCAGGAAACCGGCCAGAGCATCTTGCTTCGTGTTGCCTGGCAGGGCTGGAGGACAGTGCCAACTCACGACGGTGGGTCTGAGCTGTCGGTCCAAGGATCCAGGACAGGTTCTGGCTTTTAAAACTACCCCTGGCCAGGCCCACTTTGTGCTGCAGGTCACAGCTACCTCTGGTGGGCGCCTCCCGTGTTAGGTCCTCAGGGGAGGCTCCAAGATCCCGAGTGGGGCTGGGTTTCTTATGGACCTGGTCTACAATATTTCCTCCTGGGATGAGGGACAGCAGACCAGTACCACGGGCAAGATGAGCCCTGTTCCAAACTACCTAATGCTTATAATCAGAGGCCTTCCAGGAGGTCAGTCGGCAAATTTTCATCTGCCTGGAAAAGTCACAGACACGACCTCTTAGGGTAACAAACAGCCAGAGAGGGCAAGGATGTGGGCTGGGGTGGAGACTGAGAGGCCGAATCCCAGGTGCAGAGAACTCACCACTCCAAATTTCTTGAAGTATTCCCTGAGCTCTGTCTCCCCACAGTTGTGAGGAATCCCACCAACAAAGATCTTATTTGATTTACTGTTATCGCTCCTGGGTCCTTTCTGCTATTTCAAGAAGGAAAAGATGATTAGTTCACAGGTGTGGGCGGGGGGGAAACAGGGCATGACACACAGCAACTCTCAAAATACCCTTCATGGATTGTGTATGATGTAGACTCTGCACTGACTTTAACAGTTAGCTAAAAGTTAAACCAAAATTTCCCCAAATCCACTAAGTCCTAAGAGAACCAAAAATATGACACTCTAACAGTTCTGATTTTCCCAGACACCCAAGGAGAAAGGACTCAGCACAGGTGGCGCGCCACACCACCAAGTACATGTACCCACACTCACCCTAGGCCCTGAGTGCAATTATTCTCAATTTTAACAGCTACAGATGTTAAAAGCTCTACATTGTGGAATAAAGAATTTTAGGAGGGAGAGGAAGAAAAAACAAGGTGGGCTCAAAGATTAAAACTGGTGATGAAAGATGACCCACATCATTTGTCTCATCTTTCCCACTCCGAGCCCACCCTGCTCTCTGCAGGAAGCCTCGCTCCTCAGGGGCACACGTGCTGAGGCTGCTCATTTGGGAGGCAGAGGTGGAAGGGGACACGCCCACCCAGGCACTCTACCCTGAACTCCTGTTCCAGCCTCGCTACCTTCTGCGATCCTTCCACACCCTTTTCTTTCTATCCAAGGAGTTCATAGGTTAAGCTGCCCTAATTGTACTGGATTAACAGGGACTAAGCTTTTGAGGGTGGCCAGGACTGCAGGGGTGTACAGGTTACTAAGCTCGCCTATCCTGCTGCTAAGGGACCAGCGACATCAAGGCCCAGGCGGATGACGGGCCGTGCGCGGACTGCTGCCTGAGGAGCAGAGCCGGGCAGCCCCCGCCAGGAGCACACCTGTGTAGACACAGGTGCTACCAGGGCGCCCACACTTTTAGGAGCCGCACCCTCCAGTATTTAGGAAAAGTTTATGCAGACAGAGAGCGACATACACAGAAATAAAGCAAAACAAGAACGACTGATGAATGTAGGTGGTGTACCTGGCGTTCACCGCACTAGTCTAACTTTTCTGTATTTGAGAAGCTTACTAATAGAAAGCTGGAAAAACGAAAAGTGTTCCAAGAGTCTGAGGCCTCTGTCTACCAGCAGCGGCTGGAATACTTATGGAGATGCAGGTTCTTGGACCCTAACCCAGACCTGCGGACCGATCCTGTGCGGTAGGTCTCCAGCCCAGCTTTGCCCAGCAGGACTTTCTGTAAGGATCGGATAGCTCTGGGGGGACTGGACCGCTGGCTGGGAGGAGCGACGGGGCTGGGAGGATATGGACGACTCCGCTCCAGATGGCCAAGCGTCGAGCACCACACCCAGATCACAGAGCACCACGCCCAGATCACCCCACACTGAGGATTTTAAAAGTAGTTACTCGAGCCAACACAACCAGGTCGCAGTCTGACCCTCGCCTGTGAGCCACAGTGCCAGGAGAGGAGCGGTTACCAGCTTAGCTCTGAAGATGACTGTCACCAGCAGGGAAAGAAGGGGTGCACACTAGGGTGAGCTGGGAGCAGTCAATGAAGATAAAATGGCTCCTGATAACAAATGGATCTAAGCTGTTTGTTCGTTAGTTTGTTTTTTAAAGGCAAACTAATACAAATCTTCTTAGGCATAAAATAAAAAATTTCTAGTGTTGAAGAAACTGAGCAATTCTCAGTTGCTCAAACGTCAAGCAAAGTCCCTCTGCTGGGCCTCCCTGGTGGCGCAGGGGTTAAGTCTCAGCACTATGAAGCTATCTGCAGCCACTACGGCCTGAGTTCGATCCCCGGCCAGGAGCTGCCCACATGGCGCAGCAGACCTCTCCTGCCTCGCCCGCTGCTCCCCTCAGCAGTGGATTTCTGTCGATCTGCCTGTTCTGCTCCCCACTCTGTCTCTGGTGAATGCTCTCACCGTGCCCCCGCACCTCTGGCCTACTGCTCAGTTCTTAAAAAAAAAGAAGTCCCTCTGCTGCCCTCCACCTTGATGAGCAAGAACAGCAGGTCAAAGGCCTTCACAGGCTGACTGTGAGTGCATGAGGTGGCTGCCCAGCCCCTTACCCATCCTTCCTTCGGCCGGGTCCTCTCTGGCTGCATCCCCCGAGGTGTACATGGCTTTGGGTCTATCTGTAGAAAAGTTCAAACCAGTTGGTTGTAAATATGAGGATGTTTTCTCTAGAAAAGAAGGAGTTAGTGACAGGAGCCAGGAGCCCAGCAAACTAGCACACTCCCCGGGTCATTTCTTCCCAGGAGTTCCAACATCCCATCTAAGCCTAATCCTGCTAGAGCACCCCACGGCAAACTCCAATGTAAATATTCACTGAAGCTTAAGTGACAGCGACACAGAATCGAGGACGAAGGAGAGGGAGGAGGCGCGTGGTTGGGGAGATACTCACGTTGCGGCCGTCCAGGGTGTGTGGTCTGCTGGCCAGCACAGTCCCCACGCAGTTTGGGTCTTTAAACTTGACAAACCCAAAACCTCGAGACTGGTTGGTGGTTTTGTCTTTCATGATCACACAGTCTACCACTTCTCCATACTGGGAAAAGTAGCTGCGCAGCGTCTCTGCTCAGAGGTGGGGAAGAACACAAACACACACGCCAGGACACTAAGCGCAGGGTCACAGCAGGTGTGCGGCACACACGCAAGCGCCTGCTCTACGCGAGGAATGAGCAACTCTTACACTACCAGTCACATAACCTGAGGGTAGGGTGGAGAGGATGGGGACACAGGGGGAGCAAGGGGACTCCGGGTGACCAGACCGCTCTGTAGGTCACAAGGTAGCAAAAGGCCTCCAAGAAAACCAACTTTAAGAGCATCCTAATATGAAAAACTTGTGTCAGTTTTGCTACGGACCACCTCCCCCCACCCCTTCTGAACTTGCCTCGACCTCAAGTTAGGAACCTGCCATCAAGTTCGTCCCTAACTGTGAGTGACACATCAGGACAAACTAAGTTTCAAGACCAATAATCAGTTTCTCTCCACCCCCCATCAACTCCCAGTCAGATACTCCCTCCCCCAGTCACCTCCCAGAAATCAACAATAAATGAAGAAGTAAAAAACCCCAAGGCAGCAGCAAGAGACGATTTACACAACTCGAAGAGCAAAGCCACGAGCCGCGCAGCAGCGCCCGCCGCAGCCCGTCCACACTTACCTTGTGTGGTGCTCCAGTCAAGGCCGCCCACGAACAGCTTCCTGCAATTCAACAAGACATTCAGGGTCAAGATGGCACTTGCCTTAACAACGCTGCCCAGCTGACCCATCCCAAAGCAGCGATTCACCCGCGGGAGAACGTCCTGCCGACGTGCGCTACAGTCAGGGCAGCGGCTTCTCCCACCACCACCGCCCGCCTAGCCGTGCCAGACGTGGAAAATGAATGCCCGACTGCCCCCCGACAGGGCAGCAGGGCTGTCCCGTCTAAGTGAAGGTTCCACGTCGGGGGCTGCTCCGGAGAGGGCTATGGCGGCTTCCTTACTACTCTCAAAAAAAGTGTTGAATTTAGAAGTCAGGGCCTGAGGCGGCCCACCGCCCACCAGAGGCGGGGCTTACGGACAAGCCTCAGCCGTCTTCTACCACATGGTCACAAGTCAGAACCCACAAATCACCGGGGTAGGCCATGCCCCCAGCCCGGAGCCTGGCCTGTCGCTTCAGTCAGCCACACCAGAGCTTCTGAGAGGAATCCCACCAGCCCTGCGGTCCACCCGTCAGCATCCCCTCAAACCAGTCTTGACTTCACACAGCCACTCCTGCCTGAGTAGCATCTACCTCTCCTGGGAGGGGCCAGGGGTGCCAGAGCACACTCCAAGACAGGTCGTGTGATGAGCTATTCGAGCTCCTGCAGGTGACCACGCTTACTTGTGTTACCCCAATATCCCTCAGCACTGCAGAGATGCTGGGCCGCTGGAAGGGCGATAGCTCCCCCTCCCGCCCTCTGGCTTTCCCCAGGAAGAGGAAACAAGGACCCGGACCAGGGCGCCGCACCCGGCACTAACAGCAAGTCCTCTGAGACACAGGACAGCGAGTCCCTGCAAGGCCAAAGGCACTACTGCCTGCCACTCCCCCACGCCGAGGACAGACCCCAGCCAGGTTAAGTCCCATCCCTGGACATGCACCCCCACTACCACCCCAGTGAGGTATGTCCGAGGCCCCGTGTCAACAGAACTGTCGGGCTGGTTCTTTCTCCTCTCTAAGAAAGGGCAATTTCAATTCGGTATTATGAAAAACAGCTTCCCTGCCACCAGAAGTACCCAATTCTTTTTCTTTTTTTTCTTTTGGCGTAGAACTGGGGTGTAGGCCAGAGGTGGGGGTGGGGAGGGAGGTTATCCGGGGATCACCAGAGTGGGGAGCAGCGGGGAGACAGGAGAGGTCTGCGGCGCCCTGATGTCAACGAACAGCAGGCCCCAGCCCAGGTCACGGCAGAGGCGGGCTGAGGAGTCAGGACAGCTCGTCTGGCTTCAGCCGGGCTTCCAGCCCCTTAGAAGGGAGATCTGAGGGCAAGTCTCGGGGAACCTGCTGACCCACCAGCAGTGAGGCTGAGACCGAGGCATTGTTCTACACCCTGTGCAGCCAAGCCCGGGCTCCTCCTCCCTCCCCACAATCTCCGGCAGGAGGCCTGTTGTGCTCCGCTCTCCAAAGGGCAAGGCATGACTCAGGATCAGTTCTGGCCTGTCCCCAGCCTGGCACCCGGCAGGGGGCGCAGGGCGAATGAAGACTGAAAGGCCCTGCAGGCCGCAGGCATGGTGGAGAGAGGGCCTATGGGCCCAGAAGGACACAGGCACAGACACAGGGGTTTGCTGAGGCAGAGCTGCTTCCTGCGGGACAGAGAAGCATCCTCAAAAACAAAAACCAAACTGGACTCACTCAAAGCAGCAGGTGCTCCTCCCACAACCCAGGCCTCTTGCCCTCCCTCCCGCAGGAGGAAGGAACTAGTCTGACCAGTCCAGGCTCCAGCCTTCATTTAAATTTCAAGGGGAGAAAACTAAAAATGCCACTACCTGTGCAAATGACAAACCCAGAACATGCAGAGCACGGAACACTGGGCTTCCCAACCAGCACTGCGCTGGGTTCTCTTACGAGAACGCTGTCTCTCTGAACAGTCCACACCGAAGTGTCTACAAAAGGTCGCCAGGCTCCAGTTCACTCAGATCACCATGGAAGACCCACGCATGTGGGCAAGGGAGCGCGAACGGCAGCCAAGACAAGTTTGACTGGGTAGAGCATATGGGGGTTTTTGTGACTATTCTTGTGATCTTTCTGTAAGTCTGAGGTTATATAAGATTATATCATGAAAACTTTTGGTTACAGAGGAAATGACGTTTCTTCTGAAGCAGCCTCATCAAAAAGGATACGGACACAGTACCAGGGGCGCCTTACCGGGCTTGCTCACTTCCATGAGAACTCAGACCCTGGCTGCACCATGCAAGGTGCTACGTGTGTTTCCATTTCCTTCCCTCGTGCCCCAGTGGAATATTCTCCCAGCCCACAGACAGAGGTTCTGAAGGTCCCGAAAGGGCCGATGACCTGTGGTAGCAGGGGTGTCTCCAGAACCCCAGCACAAAGACACAACTGCCGGGCCTCAGCTTCCTAATTCATGAAACACCTCATCAGGAAGGAGTGGGAAACGAGGCGGCAGCACCCCACATGTGTCTCCTCTTTCCGCTACCTGGGTAGCAAAGTCAGTTCTGGTCAACATGAGTGAGAATAGGTTCTGCCTCCCCTGGGCCATCTGCAGACTCACTGCATGAGCCTCTAGGGCTCTGGGGACATTTAAATAGGGACCAGGCAGGGCCTCCCTGGTGGCGCAGGGGTTAAAGCCTCACCACTATGAAGCTACAGCTAGTCACCTCAGCATGAGTTCCAATGGGCCAGCAGACCTCTCCTGCCTCCCCGCTGCTCCCCTCAGCCGTGTGTTTCAGCAGATCCGCCTGTTTTACGCCCCACTCTGTCTCTAGTGAATCCTCTCACCCCCTCAACCTCTGGCCTACACCCCAGCTCTTGCATGCATAAATAAAATAAATCTTAAAAATAAACAGGGACCAGGCAGATTAAATGATTAACGAAGTGGGGGTCATCTCCTTTTCTAGCCCTTCCCTGCCACTGCTCAGCTGGAGTTAGAAGTCTATCCTCCCACCCTCAACCCTGAACCCCACAAACCCTCCTGGCTCGGGCCCTCCCAGGTGATCCGGAGTCAAGCCCTCCTCAGTTAACAGTACCGTTCCCACGTGGCCTGAAGTGTCAGTGACAGGCAGACCCTATCCAGTTCCCAGGGCTTATGAACCCCCCCACGTGTCCAAGCCTGCACCCCAACAGCAGGTACCAGTGACCTCCTCCTGGACGGGCTCTGCAGAAGCGGCTCGTGGACATGACGCCCAGCTGACGACGCCCCCTCTGCCTGGGAGAGCAGCCTGGCTCGGGGGACCGCCGCCCGCGCCGCCATGCGCCCGCACCCAACAGCCTCCCTGGAACAGGGGCAGTGCCACCCACCCGTGCCGGGAGGCAGCCACGGAGCTACCCGGTCCCCTAGGGAGGAAGCATTGTGTCCAGGGCCAACTCCGGCTATTTGCCAGCGGCCCCGAGCCCACATGGGCACCTTCTCGTTTCTCCCGAGGACACGCTAGGACCCCAAACTCCACAAGGATGCTCTTGTCCCCTGCAGGGAGGGAGCAGTCTTGGGAGGAGGCACAAGCAGCTGTGGCCGAAGTGCCAGGGGAACCACCCCTTCCAAGCCCCTCAGCTGCAACAGTGAAGGGCTGAAGGCAACTGGGGGAACCCATGCGTCTCCCCAAACCCCAGCCCGCCCTGCCCTGTGATCTGTGAATTGTCCTGCCAGCCTCGGCCCAGTGCAGCCAAAGCCCCGCTCCTGTCCGCAGGGTACAGCCCTCCCATGTGACCGCAAGAACCGCGTGACACAGGAGCCAACCCCAGACCCTTAATCCAAGCCCTGGATCATCCACTCTGGGGCGACCTTTTCGGCCTCAGTCTGTGCTGCAGAGGGAAGGATTTGAGTTGGGACTCACTGCAGGGGAGGCAAGGGATCGGTCAAGGCGCTCACTTGCTGCAACTGTGACACCAGAGGAAGTCACCTGACGTACCGATTCTACAGGAAGCAACTCGTCTATGGCACAGGAAGCAAGTCCCAAACCACAGGAGCAAGCTGGGACACACAGGCAACCGGGCAGAGAGCAGAGGTGCCCAGGTGCCCGAATGGGATCTCGTTCAGGGCAATTCTGCCTCCCTGGGGGTTACTTGGTGATATGTGGGAACATCTGTGGTTTTGAGGACTCGGGGGGATAGGAGCCAGAGATGCTGCTCAGCACCCCACAGTGCCCAGGATGGCGCCATTAGGAAAACCAAACCTTACTGTCAAAGGGGAGAGACCCTACCCCAGAAAAGCTCCCAAATGCAACAGAAGAGCCCCAGAGAGGACCGGCTCTATCTCTCACCCCCAACAAGTTCCCACTATCCCCTACAAGTGCAAGAAACAGTCTCCATGACACCTCTAAATCCGACAAGGACACCCTCCCCACCCACACCCCCCAATCTGGCCAGCACTTAGCACAAACAAGCATTTGACAGGTATGCTGCCCTCTGCTTCTGGTCCCCACACTTCCAGGCGGGGCTCCACTCAGCGGTGTCTGCTTCCACAGCGCCTCCAACAAGCCATTCCATAAAGAACTCTAACCACAAAGGACCTGAGTGCTCTGCCTTCCGATCGCTCCACGTTCTGGAGGGGCCTGGACCACATCATCACTTCAGCCGAGCTCATTACTTTCACTGTGTGCGGCTTTGAGGAGTCCAGGGCTTAGTCCACATGCCCGGGGCTTTCTGAGAGACTCAAATGCTGCGTTCCCTTCCCTCCTGTGTGATGCCCTAGCTCTCGACAATGTCCAGATAGCCCTGTCTACCATCCCCGGGTGACGCAAATAGAACTGAGTGTGCCAGATAAAATCTTCCACGAACTTCTCTCCAGTTCCATGACACAGTCAGCTGCTCCAGAGGTGGCTAGAACAGCCTCTGGATGCCCGGGAATGAGTAACAAGATGCCAGGTGCACCAGAGGCCCATGAGACCCCAGAAGTCTTGTTAATTCCTGAAATCTGAATCAATGGACCTTTCTTTGACTCTTCCAAGGTCAAGGCAGGGGCAAAAGGAAGACTCAGACCTTTCCACCCAGCAGTTCCCCAGGATTCCTTGGGTCATCCAGCAAGGTGAACACCTGTCCCCTCTGGGCCTGGCTCAGAAGGGACATCTGCCTGCCACCCCTCTGCTGTGCAGGGCCACCCATGACCTAACAGCTCCATCAGCCTCCAGCCCTAGCTCTACTCTGGCTGACTCTGACAACTAGGACACTGCACATGACCTAAATGCAGTGGTCTCACCCAACACCTCGTCTCCCTCAGATTTTATGCTCGCTGAGTCAAGCCCTGTGACGTGCTCGCTCCCTTAAGGGAGACTCCCATCACAGATGACATGGTGCCCCAAATACCCGCATCCATGTCGCTGGGAGGGAGGGGGGAGTGCGCCCAAGGCGTCCCTCTGGTGGAACTGACCAGACACCAAAGCAAAGGATGCGAGTTGAGGGGCCTGTGTCACCAGGAATCAACTGAACCCCCAGTACCCCCCCAAATTCTGCACTGTGGTCTCCCTTCAGCAGTGGCAGGAGGACCCCCCCGGGGCTCACAACATGGTTCTAACTCGGTCAAAGCGGCCCCCCACACAATGGAAACAAGGTTCCTACATCAAATGCAAACTAGTCAGTACTTTCTGGAAACAGATTTTTACCTCCACAACGATAAAAAGGTTTGTGGTACCTGTGTGGTACCCAGGCAATCTGGGAGCATCTGCCGAGGTGCGGGGGGAGAGGAAACTGCTCAGGGTCCCTATCCCCAAACTTGGACCTGCTCCGTGGCTTTCCCAAGCAGCCCGGATCAGTAGTGCTGAGGGGTGGGAATCCCCAGAACCAACCTAGGGCCCTGGGTCTGCCACTCCTGAGTTGGGCCAGGATGGAGGGGGAAGTGCCAGCTTTGTCCCTCTGGCAGGTCACACCGGAGGGTAGGCCCCTGCCAAGCCAGGTTTCCCCTTCTCTAGTGGGAGAGGGGCGGACAGCCGAAGCCTGAGCCCCTGCCCTGGAGGACGCAGGCTGCTGACACGGGAGCTGAGCCCTGCCCCTGCCCGAGCAGTGCCTCTCCCCTTTCATTCACCCAACCCGAACTCAAAACGCCTTCAAGTGCCTGATCGCATTTCATAGAACAAAGGAGGCTAAGAGCTAAGAGTTTTCCTCCTGGTCCTTTAAGTGGTGGGGCGGTGGGGTGGTTGTGCTGTTGTTGTTGGGGGGTGGGGGATGCCCACAAAATGCACTTCTCCGTCCACAGGTATAACCCGCAGCTGAAGGGCGAAGTGAAGTCAGCCTCTCACCAGCAAAGCACCAATTACCAAACCCAGCAGTTAGGAACACAAAGACCTGAGCATCCCCAACAAAGTGCGCGAGGGCAGGCTCTTCAGGTCAGAACGGAACCCTAACCGGCAGGAGAACCCTAACAGGCAAAGGAAACTCGTCCACAACCCTCCCTGACTAGTACAGAACTGGGTTTTCCACCTTCTTTATGATCACTTTTCTGGGTCCTCCCCTCCTTTAGCATTGGGCAAGGCTATAAATACCAGGCTGTAATCAAAGGGGAAACTTAAGAGCAAGCCTCTTCTAATAGCTGCGCCCAGGAAAAACACCTAGAAAAAAATCTTGCCGCCCTTGGCAGAAGTTTCCCTTTCCCTTTATTTAAAATGCAACTGTGGGGGATGGGGGAGAGCTGAACCAGTAAGAGGCTTTACGGAAAATAAAAACAAGCGCCCCATCAGGTGGCGCGGCCAGAGCGGAGATGGTGGATACTGGGGAGGGCAGCGGGCACGGACCCCGGACTGGCACCCAGTGACCTTGGCCCGTGGTTTGCTGATTTCCCTGGGAGTGATGGGAGGGAGAGAAGGGGTCGCTGGGAGACGCCGAGCGGCCGTAGAATCAGAACCTCGGGGCCCAGCCTGCCACGTGCGCGCGGATCAGCAGAGTTCGTGTGCGGACCGGGGGCGCCCCGGAACCCCCTGATTTCCGTTCCGGGTTCCTCAGCCGGAAACTCGAGCCTAGCAGCAGTGGCTGGGGCGCCCCGAACTCCCCTAGGTTCCCATTTGGAGTCCCCACCCCCGACCAGGAAGCAGTGAGGGCACCTGCTAGAAACCCGCCACGGGGCCGCTGGAGCACCTCCGAACCTCCAAGTTGCCGTTCGGGGATCCCCGAGCGGAAACCGAGGCGCTGGAGCCGACAGGGAGTCCTAGATCCCGCAGGTTCCCGCTTTGCAGGTCCCCCCGACTCCTCGCAAGATCCCGCCTGAGGAACCCCAAACTCTGCTCCTGCATCTCCAAGTGCCCCTCGGGCACTCTCAGGCCCCCAGGCCTCGCTCGGTTCCCCCTCAAAAAAGTCCCCCAGGCCCCGCTCGGGCTGCCCCAGGATCCCCTAGGCCCCACTCGGGCACCTTACAGGCCCACTCTGGGTGCCCCCAAAGTCTCCAGGCCCCGCTTGGGTACCCCCGGCCGGAAGGCGGCGGGACTCCCGGACAGCCGACCCCGGCGCGGCCCACGGCGTGACCTTGACGGGCGGAAGCGGGGCGGGGGCGAGGCGGGGCGGCGCGTCCTTACCCGATCTCGTCGGCGCCCGAGTTGTTCATGGCGGCGGCGGCGACGGCGGCGCTCGGCGTCTCCGGGCCCCCTGGCTCGCTCCCGCCTCCGGAAGGTCACTGGCCCCAGCGCCCTCTCCACAGCCGCGCCCGGATCTGCGCAACGGCGGCGGCCGCGCTGCCTCCTCCCCTCAGCGCCAACGGTCACCGCGCGTCCCCGCGCCCCGCGCCGCCGCCCTGCGCACGCCCGGGCGCGCTCCCGCACGGGGCCTCCGGGGGCGGGGCCAGGGGCACGCCCTGCGTGCGTGCGTGCGCGCGCGCGTGATTACGTGCTGCGGAATCAGCGCCGGTGGCCGCGCTTCGGCCTTCCTCGGTGGAGGCCCGCGTCGCCGTGGGGCACGCTGGGAAGTGGAGTCCCGCTAGCTGGTTCCCGCCTCGCGGGGTGGAGGGGCATGCTAGGGCCCAGCAGGGTGCCTGCGCGCTCTGGCCTAGGCACGCAGGGCGCATGCGTGACTGCAGGCTCACGGGCTCAACCTTGACTCCCAAGCGGTGGTGGCGCGTGGGTCAACCGTGGGTAGAGGCCAAGCCCGTCCCCGATGGGGGTTACACGAGGCGCCGACGCAACGCTGGGCTCCAGGTCCTATGCCGTCAGCTCCTTCAAGAAGGTAGCGTCAGAGAGGCTCAGTCATTTGCCCAAGGTCACTCAGAGGAAGAATCCTGGTCCAACAGCGGGTTGTAAATGCAGTGATCCTGAAAACGTGGAGTGCTGTTACGGGCCTGTGTAGTTCTGCCCTCAGATGTCAGCCCTGCGGGGACACTGGACGGTTTGGGTTATCACCACTGGGGGCGGGGTGATACTCGCATCTAGTGAGTGGAGGCCATTGATGCTGTACAATGTGCAGGACTCCCCCCACCCCACCCCCCAAACACGAAGAATAACGTGCCCTTGTCAACGCAGAAGGTGGACAGGTGGACACTGATGATAATGAAGAGCTGATTCGTGTCGCTTTTTGTCAGTTGGCGATCCGAGCTTTTTAGTGACTTTACACTCTCAGCCTCTTGATACTGTAATTTATTCATCATCATAAATTAATGTAAAAATGGAACTAGGTCACAAAGTACCAAATCAAACCTTTAAAATATACTTCACCTTCTGTACAGTGTGCAAAACATGTTGGCAGCCATCTCGTTAGTTATCGTGGCCACAGAGGAGAGTATCCAGTTAGTCCCTACTTGCAGTTGGGAAACTGGAGCCCAGCAAAGGAGAAACAAGTGGCTCCAGGTGACAGGTGTTCTATCCTCTCCCTGGGGACTGGCCTCTTACACCCTGCTGTAAAGTCTTGCAAGTCAAGGGAAATCAGTAACAGCTGGCAGGGGCGGGCCCCCCACTGGGGTCTAAGAGAGCTGGAAGGACACCTCCGAGGCAGGCAGAGGTGAGAATGTTGGGTGTGTGCAGAACAGGACGCCAGTGAAAGGGGCAGGTCAGTGTTCCCTTTCCAGTGATGGAAGCTCAACAAACCACTTTGAGGACTGCGTCCCCGAAATGCTGACCCACAGCTGTAGACAGATTCCCCAAGCGCTCAGGCCACTCTAAGAGGGATAGAAAAGGTCAGACAGGGCCTCCCTGGTGGCATAGGGGTTAGGCACCGCGCTGTGGAGCTGTAGTAAACAGTGACACGAGTTTGATGCCTGGCTGGGGAGATCCCCCCATGGTGTGGCAGACCTCGCCTGCCTCGCCCCGCTGCTCCCCTCAGCAGTGTATTTCCGTCGATGTGCCTGTTCTGCTCCCCACTCGGTCTCTGGTGAACCCTCCGTCCACGGTGAACCAGGACAGCTGCGTAGGAAATGCAGGATGTTGTCAAACATAGGAAGCCAGACACAAATTGCTTACTCTAATTTATTTTTAAAATACAGACACCTACCAGGGATCAAATAACCAGCAGTCAGGTACCTGCCAGGGAAGCAACCACATAGTTAGCATCTTTTCATGTTCACTTACAATCTCTTCCAAAAAGAACTATGTAGTTATTTTTCCCTTCCTGACTATTATCTTTCTCCCCCCCATCCCAGGTAACAAGGTGTCAAAAATGGGTATGTTCTTGAATTTATTCCTGACATGAACGCCGGCATACCCAACTCACAAAATATTGTCCCCCCTCCATTCTTTGTTTTTTGTTATGTGGTAAGTAAAATACACATAACAAAATTCACTGTTTTAGCCATTTTTTAAAGATTTATTTATTTATGCACACAAGAACTGGGGTGTATGCCAGAGATGCAGGGTGGTAAGGGGATTCACCAGACACAGAGCAGGGAGCAGAACAGACGGATCAACTGAAATACACTGCTGAGGGGAGCAGTGGGCGAGACAGGAGAGGTCTGCTGCGCCATGTGGGAATCTCCCCAGCTGGGCGTTGAACTCGTGTCACCGCTGTCGACAGCTCCAACTTGAGAGCTTAAGCGCTGCGCCACCAGGGAGGCCACTGCATTGCTCCCACTTTTTAGCTAGCATGACTAGTGCTTCTATGAACATAGGGGTACAGATAGCCCTGTCTCTTTTCCTTTATGTTCAAGGTTCCTTTTTTTTTAAGATTTTATTTTTATTCATGCCTACAGGGACTGGGGTGTAGGTCAGAGGTGCAGGGGGTGAGAGGATTCTCCAGAGACAGAGTGGGGAGCAGAACAGGCAGATTCACTCCTGAAGGGAGCAGTGGGCGAAACAGGAGAGGTCTGCTGCGCCATGTGGGAAGCTCCTGGCCGGGGATCAAACTAGTGCTGCAGTGGCTGCGCAGAGCTTCATAGTGCTGAGACTTAACCCCTTGGCCACCAGGGAGGCCCTTGCAGTAATGTTTTATACTACCATAATTGACCAGTAATCTTTCCTCCTCCTGAGGGTCTCATTAGACTCCAACACGCTCAGAATTTGTCAAGCACCTTCTCCGTGCCAGACCCATCAGAGAAGCAACAGAAACCGTAATAAAAATACTTTCCGTTAAATGCTAAGGAGATGTGGTGAGAGGTAAAGCTGCTTCCAATAGGGTCGCACCCAGCCCGGCTGCACGGGGGTGTCAGAAAGAGAAGGCAATAGGCCAGGAGAGAAGCTTTCGAGGCAGAGGGAGGAGCATGTGGAAAGGGCCCAGGGGCAGAGGGACAGAAGCCCTGGAGGCGGTGGCCAGACGCCATGGGGAGGAGTCTGGAGCCAGGTCAAAGCTATAAGCAGCCAATCAGAGATGGGCATAAAGGTGCTGGAAGGAACCCAACTTGAGAGCTGCTAGGAGGCTACCCAGTTCAAACTGGGCTTCAGTTCCCACCTGTGTTCAGTGGGGTGAAAGCTCTTGGCAGGGACGGAGAGTTCATTACGGCCCCAATGTCGCTGGGAAAGTGGACTAAGTGTCCGAGCGTGGAGGCCGACAGCTGGCTGGGGGGTGGGTCCCAGGATCGCAGAAGGTGGAGCTGACCCCAGCCCGCTGGCCTTGGTGGAGGCGAGGACAGTAGGGTGAGTCCCTCATCTCTGCAGGGCTGCCCTGCCCCACTTGCCGGCCGCAAGGGCCAGGAGACTTCTGGAGTCAGCACGTGGGTGGCCAGACATAAAGGTGTGAACGGGAGGCGCTTGGGCTGCCTGTCGCCACGGCTCCCTGATGGAGACAGGAACTGAATCTTTAAGGTGTGCTTTTTTTTTTTTTATTTATACATACAAGTTGGGGCACAGGCCAGAGGCGTGGGGCGGCGAGAGGGTTCACCAGAGACAGAGCAGGGAGCAGAACAGGCAGATCAGAAACACACTGCTGAGGGGAGCAGCGGGCGAGGCAGGAGAGGTCTGCCACGCCATGTGGGATTCTCGAACTCGAACCGCCGCTGCCAACAGCTCCGAAGCGCAGTGCTCAACCGCTGCGCCACCGGGGAGGCCCTTTAAGGTGTGCTTTAATCAGGCAGCCAGCAATCTGGAAGACCGGAGGGTTAACACCCTAAATGTCGCCTCTCAGGGCACAAGGTTGGAAGCGGCACAGGACAGAGAAAGAAACGACTCAAAAGTCAGGCTCCTGTCTTCCGGGGGCGATTCCACACTTTTGTTGGGCTCCCCTTTTTTCCGGGGCAATAGGAGGTTGGTCTCATGCTCCTTTTTAAGCTGATCACATCTTCTAAGTTTATCATGTCTTTCAAGTTTATTACCTCTTCCAAGCTTGTCATGTTGGGGTCACCACCTGTCGCTTCGCAGGGCAAGTTGGAGCATCATGGGACAAGAAACGACTCAAGAGTCCAAGTAGCGAGAGACAGAGAAAAGGTCACCTAGGGGGGCCACTCTCTGGAGATGCAGCCTTGAGGCTCGCTTCTCCGGAGATATGACCGCCCTCCCTGGCCCAGTCTCAACTTTTATCTTCTAGAAGGGGTTAGTTTCAGGGAAGGTGGGCAGTAGGGCGGAAGGTGCCAGGTGGGGATGTGAATTGGGGCTGCATCATAGTCTCCCACCAAGTAGGGGGGCAGGAAATAGGGGGAGTTGCCCTGGGAGCGCCAAAGCTGCTTCTGCTCAAAGCAGCCTACCGCTAATTCTATTCACACTTAACTTCCTATTAAAGTGGTCAGGCTGGTTATGCTGATCTGGCCATAATGGCTCCTGCTGTTCTCAGCAGATACCCTCTAACGAGACTGTCTCGGAGGAGGGGCCCTGCCTGACTCTTCATTCTAGCTTCTCCCAGGACTTGGCGCCAAACTACATCCCAGGAGCAAAGGGTGGGGGATGGGGAGCCCACACCTAAAGAAGCTGCTTTCACATTTCATTTCCAGCTGGCTTTTTATGGCGAGTTGAACAAAGACAGTTCATCAGTGAGCAAGGCTTTGTGGCGGCCAGAGGCTTGTAGTGTCCCGCCCCAGAGCTCCCTGTCACCTCCTGGACCCCTGGCCTCACCTCCATCCCAGGGTGCCAAGTCTGGTCATCCGCTGGCACTTGCTCCCGGCACTCCTCCAGATGTGCCCTGGGGTTGGGGAATTAGCTCAGAGCAGACAGGCCCTAGCGACGTGTGTGCAGGTTTCCTACCATACCGTAGCATGGCCTCTCACACCCTCGCTGCCCCTCCTAGCCCCTATCAAAGGCTCTGTGCACTGAGCCCTCCATCAGGATCTTGGGATCTCAGGTGATCCCCAGCTTTGGGGGGTGGGAGGTGAGGTATGAAAGAAGAGGGGCAGCTCAGTCTAGTGGTCTGGGTGAGAGCCGTCAGGGTTCTGAGGCTGCAGCCCTCATGTAGGGAGATCGCTGGCTTGGCTTGGGGAGCCTCATCTATGCAGTGAGGATAATAACAGGGCCTATTGTGGTACCTCTGAGAACGACAGAATGATTTTAAGTGCTTAGGCACTGCCAACAGCCCTGGGAAATCGAGATCCTCACATCCAGGGGAGGAGCGGCCTTTGCGGAGGTGTGAATGAGAGGAACTGAGCCAGGCACGCGACTCGAAGAGGGCTGGAAGGCAGGTGGGGCCCTGGGGACGCCGCCCGAGGGCTCACGGCCGCCGTTGCCCCGCCGTGGACCGGGTGGGGAGACTCGGACAGGAGGGGCTCGGGCTGCTTTGCGCGCCGCGGCCGCTAGAGGCTGCTCCTGCCGGCCCGCAGCCGGCTCGCGGGTCCATCCCCCCGATTGCAGGACCCGCCCCCGTCCGCCCCCGGCCCACAAGGCCCTGCTGGGACACGGCCGGGGCGTCGCGAGCCGAGTCCGGGTGCGCCGTCCGGCCTGCAGTATGAGCGCCCCCGCCACGACCCCCATCTTCGCGCCGGGCGAGAACTGCAGCCCCGCGTGGCGGGCGGCGCCGGCAGCCTACGATGCCTCCGACACGCACCTGCAGATCCTGGGCAAGCCGGTGATGGAGCGCTGGGAGACGCCGTACATGCACGCGCTAGCGGCCGCCGCTGCCTCCAAAGGTAGCCCAGCCCGGCGCGCGGGGGTCAGCGGAGGCTGGGGGCGCTCAGGCCGGGGGCCCACACTCCGCCGCTGCGCCTCTCTTTCCTCCTCGGGAAAATGGGGCTGCTAGTGGGGAGCCGGAGAGTAGAGGGGCACGGGGAGGAAAGTGTGCTGCGGACGCGGGGCTTGCGGTAGGCTCCCCCTAAGTGATGGAAACATTGTCCTGTGGAATGAGGCCCCGGCCTCCCGGATGGTTCGGGCTAAGTCGGGGAGTGGGTCTTCAGACCTAGACCTTAGATGGAACTGAGTTCGGGTGCTGGACGGTGGTGGGAGGTGTCACCCCAGGCGCTCTTGGGGAATGCAACTGTGCTGATGTCGCTGAGGCCCTGCCCTGGCTAAAAATAGCACTGGGAAGGCCAAAGCTGGGAAACAGCTGTCTGGGTGGCCCCAAGCCACAGGGTGTCAGAGCCTGAGGGTGCTGGGGTGACTCGGGCCAGGTGCGAGCCTCTGGGCCCCGAGTTCCCGACTGGCCGTGGACACAGCAGCGTCCCTGCAGGGGTGTGGCTTTTCTCTGTGCCTCCAAACGTGGTGCAGTTGGAACCAACTCCCCGCCTCTTGGATCACACTGGGCCCTGGCCTGGATCCTAGTCCTCCCTTGGCCTTGTCTGAGAACTTCATTGTGGGGAGTGTGGGAGGAGGAAAGTAACCAAATTGAGATAAGCTACTCCCTTGCAAAAAACAAAGGCCAGGGTCAAAGTGCAAGGGTCTGTCCCCCCCACCACCCCTGGCCAGAAGCCAGGCCCACGGTGACCTCGCAGGCTGCTGTGTTCCCTCCCACTGCCCACCTCTGCCTGTGGCCTACTGTGCCCTTCCCAGCCCTGTAGCAAATGTTTCTCTGTTAAGGCCTTAGCCCGCACCCCCTCCTCCAGGCAGTCTCCCTAGTTTCACCCTTTGTCTGCTCAGGGGGCCGGGTGCTGGAGGTGGGCTTCGGCATGGCCATTGCAGCCTCCAGAGTGCAGGAGGCCGCCATCGAGGAGCACTGGATCATCGAGTGCAATGACGGTGTCTTCCAGCGCCTCCAGGACTGGGCCCAGGGACAGCCACACAAGGTGCCCGCCTGCCTCTGCTTGCAGCCTGCCCTCCTTATCCCCAACCTTGGTGAAAAGCCTTGCCCCCAGGAGGGCTGCATGGGGCAATGGCAGAGATTTGGGAGGGGCTTTCTCCCTTGGGATTGCCTGTCTCCTCCCTTGCAACAGGTGGGGAAATCCTGGGGACCCCTGGCGCTTACCCTTCTCTTCTCCCCCCTCCCAAGGTGGTTCCCTTGAAGGGCCTGTGGGAAGAGGTGGCACCCACCCTGCCAGATGGCCACTTTGATGGTGAGGGGATGAGGGCTGGGAAAGGGGAGCCTCTGCTTGGGGAGGGACTTTCTAAAGAACACAGGCCTGTGACGTGTCACTCGGGGTGGCCCGGCGCTCGGGGCTGTGCAGCACACCCCTGGACTGCATTCATCGCACGGGGGGGGGTCCTCGGGCAGGTGGCAGCCTCCTGGCTCGTGGGGCGTTCCCTGTCCCCACCTGCAGCTAGCGTCTAGCGCGGCCGCGAGCGCTGCCTGTGGCTTCTGCCCCCCCATGCAGGGATCCTGTACGACACATACCCGCTGTCCGAGGAGACCTGGCACACGCACCAGTTCAACTTCATCAAGGTAGGGGCAGGCGAGGCAGGGCCGGGGCCACCCAAGTGGGGTGTCTACCACCCACCCCACGCATCGTTCCTTCTACTTCTTTCTCTGGCCTGGCCGCAGGAGGGCCGCCTCAACCTCCCTCCTGTCTGCTGTCCCCTCCCAGGACCACGCCTTTCGCCTGCTGAAGCCAGGGGGCATCCTCACCTACTGCAACCTTACCTCCTGGGGGGAGCTGATGAAGTCCAAGTACTCTGACATCACCACCATGTTTGAGGTACGGCAACCGGAGGGGACCTTCTAGTGAGAGCGCCGTGGCCGGCAGGGCAGCCTTCTCGCGACATGTGAGCTCACGGCCGTGCCTTTTCTGCCGGTTCCGCTGGCCACGCCGGCGAGACGGTCTGGGTTCGACGTCTCCCCTTGGGGTGGTGCTCGATGACAGTGGAAGGTGCTGGACGCCTTGAGGTTCCCGTCCAAACCTGGGCTTCCGCATTCTCAGTGGGCGGCTGGGCCTAGGGTGGGGGCTGCTGCGGGTCCTGCCTGCCCAGGGTCCTGGCACAGGTGAATGCTGCCTGGGAAGCAGGGTGCCAGGGCAGGTCCTGGAGGTGACAGGCGCCTCCCCGCCCAGGAGACGCAGGTGCCCGCCCTGCTGCAGGCCGGCTTTCGGCGGGAGCACATCCGCACGCAGGTGATGGCGCTGGTCCCTCCCGCCGACTGCCGCTACTACTCCTGCCCCTGGATGATCACGCCCCTGGTCACCAAGCACTGAGGCCTGGCCCTCCAGCCCGTGCTGGTGCCTCCCTAAGGCCTCGGCTTCGGGACCTCCCCCGCTCCCACTTAGTGCCTTTGTGGCTGGAGTGAGCCTCTGGCTGCCATAGCCCCATGTCAAGCTGGGCCCACCAGCTGCGTGGTGAAGTCCCCTGACCGCTACATTCCCTTCAGGATGCTAGAGGATGAAATAAACACTAACACTGGGCTTGGTGGCCACCTTTCAGGGTGCCAGCGTGTGCCTTTATTTGCTCTTCCTGGCCTTCTAGAGTCAAGAACAGAGACATGCTGAGTGGCCTCCAGAGTCTTCTCTGCCGAGTGGCCTGTGCCTGGGCACTGCTGCGCTCAGCCACCGACTGCCTCCTGCCAGGCAGCCAGGACCAGGCCACTGGGCCCATGAAAACTGTGCCCCCACACAGAGGCAGCACCCCAGGGCCCGGCTCCTCAGGCCATCGGTGGTGGAGGTGTCTCTGGGCTCCCCCAGCAGGCAGAACCACAAAACAAAGCAAACCCTTTAGTCTGGCACCCCTCTCTTTAGGAACCTGGCCCTCCCCCGGGACCCTCTCCCCACCCCCCGAAGTGTTAGGCCCACGCTCCCATTTCCAGTGTCTGCCTCCTGACTCAGCACCCTGTGCTCGCCCCAGGGCAGCGGCAGCCTCACTGCATCCACCCCAGGTAGCCCAGCTCTTCGCCCCGCTGGCTCTCGGAGCCGCTGCTCCCTCGCGGATGGCGGCACCTGGGCCCACATTACACTGGCTGCCCACCTGGGTCTGCAGCTCCATGCTCACGAGTAAGGAGGCCGTTGGCTGACGAATTCCACACCCACTCAAGTCAGGCACCCCTCTCCCGCCTGGGCCCCCCCACATTCAAGGCAGGTGAGCAGCGCCAAGCCAGGTTTACTAGGTTTATTGAGCATCTTAAAGTGACGACGCGTGCGCAGGGGTGGCCGGAGGCGCTACCTGCGGTACCAGATCTTCAGCCTCTTCTCCCGCTTGATCTTCTTCTGCAGCTGGAGGATGCCATAGAGCAGGGCCTCAGCTGTGGGTGGGCAGCCTGTGGGTGGGGTCTTGCCTCAGTTGCCAGGCCCATGGGGAGGCAAGTCCATAGTCCTGGGACACATCCAGGACCCCTTGGACAATAACTGGGTTCTGGGACCTGTACCCCATCCTCCCTGTGGGGGCCATGGTGGGTGACCTCAGGACTGACCTCTTAGGCAAAATGTGGGCAGTGGGGAGACCCAGGCTGCCCCTTCTGGTCTGAGCTGCTTTGTCCACTGTGCCCCACCCCCACAGGGACCTGGCTTGGGAAACACTGGGAGGAGACACTTAGGCCGCTTACTGGCCCTCGAGGCCCAGTGCCTGTGAGTGAGCCCTTAGAAAGAAGGGAGATGTGGAGAGAGGGATACAGGGGGGATGAGAAGGAACAGAATGGCCAGGGTGGATGTGGAGACTGAGAAGGAAACCCCCAGGAGGAATGCTCCCCCCATAGCCCCGTTTCTAATACCCCAGCTGGGAAAAGCAGAGGAACATGTCACCTGGAGGAACTGAACTGCTCAGGACCTTATATGCCTGGAAGGGCTGCTATGGTAGCTGGATAAACAAGGTGAACTCCTATGCATCTCTCAAAGCCCCACCAACAGGCAGGAAGTATCTGTGTCAGGGGCAGTCTCCAAACTCCTGTGGGACGTCTCCCAAAATATGACTCGTGCCTAAGGCCTCTCGGGGCCCAGTACTGCCCAAGGCAGGTGTGGCCCGCAAAAGGTACATAGCAGTTATCTGCAGAATGCTAAAAATCATTTTCCAACCTACAATAATCCAAAGTCAAAACCTGTTTTTCCACCTTTTGAGAGATGCCAGAGCAGTTTTTTGGACTCCTTGGAATCATGACCTTGACTGTTCTCTCTGGGACACAGGATTATGCTCTCTGCTCTTACACTAAGAGTGCAGTACAGAGCAGCCAAGGACTGGGTGCCTTGTGCCCAGGGTAGCACTTCTGCCTGAGCCCAAGCTGGGTGATGCCCTGGGTGGCCACTGTGGCTGATAAGCTGCGCACCCAGGGGTGTCATACAAGCCAGATGAGAATGCCCTGTCAGACACAACCAGGACTTTCTCAGCACGAGCATATCCAAATATCACATAGGACACATTTATACTAAAAATACATATATTGTTCAGAAAACGACATTTAACTGAGTGCCCTGCCTTCTCATTTGCTAGATGTGGTTACCCTGGCAATGCCAGGGTCTGAGGGAGTCTCACCCACCAGTTTTGAGGATGAGAAGTCAAGGACAATGTTCTTGGTTCCCAGGGACCTTTTTCTGTTTCTACATCACATTTGGGGGCTTTATTTCTATCAAGTGGAAGCACATGAGACCACAGTTTAAAAATGACCAAATATCAGCAGGGCCATAGGGCTCAACCTAATCTCTTTGGCAAAAGAGACTACAGAAGGCCTGGGATTCACTCTTCTCCTTGGGATCAATCTACTCATCCATAACCTGGAGAACCCGCCTTCTTGTGGGGAAGGCACAAGAGGGATGGACCCAGCCTGCCTTGTGCCCAGTGGGGAGCCCTTACCTGGGACATAGATGTCCACGGGCACGATTCGGTCACAGCCCCGAACCACCGAGTACGAGTAGTGGTAGTAACCTCCTCCGTTGGCACAGCTGGAAGGAATAGCACATGAGGGCAGCTCTGGTCACCCCATCCCTCTCCCCCCTGCCCCCTGGACCCACCTAACTTGTACCAGCCTTCAACTGTAAGCACGTGCTGGCTGTGAGAAAAGGGCAAGAATCTGGACTCAAAGTCACACAAAGAGGCCTCCCTGGTGGCGCAACGGATTAAGTCACAGCACTATGAAACTGTGCAGAGCCGCTGCAGCATGAGTTCAGTCCCTGGCCAGGGAGCTTCCCACATGGCGCAGCAGACCTTTCCTGCCTCGCCTGCTGCTCCCCTCAGCAGTGTATTTCAGTCGATCCACCTGTTCTGCTCCCCACTCTGTCTCTGGGGAATCCTCTCACCCCCTGCACCTCTGGCCTACACCCCAACTATTATATGCATAAATAAATCTTAAAAAAAAAAAGTCACAGAAAAGACAAGAGCTACCTGAGACCCCCACGGGTGCAGGTGGAACAAGCAACATGAACCCTGAAAAAATGCTGCTTGGGGGGAGAAGCTAGACCTGAAAGGCCACACAGCGAGCCCATCACTGTGAAGTAGCCAGAACCCGCAGAGCCACAGATCGTGTGTTCATGGTGCCAGGGGCTGGAGAAGAGGAGTTAACTGCTGATGGGGTGATGGAATGTTCTAGAATTAGAAGTGAATGATGTTTTTTCTCATTTCATTTTTGAGTGCACTAAAAACCATGGAATCACACACTGTAAAAGGGTGAAATTTATGGTATGTGAATTTCATCTTTAAAAAATTTGGTGACTAAACAGTTTTTATATACATGTGACAGTGACTGTAAGTTAGTGTCCAATAAGAATGATGAGAATGGACTATCTACAGGGTAAGACGCACTGACATGTTCACAAAGCAGAGAAACAGATGTGCCACTGTGTATGTGAGGGGTAAAGACTACGACCAGGCAGGAGGGGGCATGCTGGGGCGAGGGCCGAGTACACAGACACCTCAGAAATACTAATGCCCTCCTTGCGTAGGTGCGATTTTACTGAGTGTAAGTGTACCCTGATAAAACTGATCAGAGAGAAGCAAAGGAAAAGGACTGGGGGACCAGTGCCAGCGTGTAACAGGTGTGCCCAACTCTGGAGACAGCTGGAAACCACAGGCCCCTCACCTGGCACTCACCTCCCCATGGACACAACGTAGCGCGGCTCTGGCATTTGGTCATAGACCTAGAAGAGACAGTGGGTCTGTGTGCAGCCCGAGCCCGGGCCCCGGGTGAGGCAGGCCGGCGAGAGTCAGTGGACTCGGGCCTACCTTGCGGAGTGCAGGAGCCATCTTATTGGTGAGTGTCCCCGCCACGATCATCACGTCTGACTGGCGTGGGCTGGCACGGAAGACCACACCGAAGCGGTCCATGTCGTAGCGGGGCGCTGCCATGTGCATCATCTCCACAGCACAGCAGGCCAGGCCAAAGGTCATGGGCCACATGGAGCTCTGTGGGGAGTACTCAGAGCAGTCAGCCTGGCTGGAAAAGTAAGGGAAGGCCCTTCAGAGTGGGGGGCCCTCCTTGTCAAATGCAGCCCATGAATAGACAAATTAGCCTATCCTCTTTGAAGAAACGGGGTGATTTAACAGAAAAACCTAGATTTCCAGTCTCATGAAAAACAACACATTATACGCCACCCCAAACCCCCCAAAGAGAAAAATGAGGAATGAAGAGCAAACAGGAGACCAGAAGGAAAGCAGGTCGGCCCTGCTGAGGACCAAAGATGAGGAGAGGCGGAGGGACGTCAGGGCCAGAGCTGAACAGAACGGGGAGTTCCCGAGGCGGAATTACAGGCCGTGGGGCTGAAGCGTGGAGCAGGGCAGGGACTCACCCGGCGGGCCCAGTTGACCAGATCATCCAGCTTGGCCACCACATACTCGCCCCGGCTGCTGGGAAGTGTGGTGGATTTGGGGGCCATGGTTCCAGTCTTGGGCACAGCTGGCTGGCTGCTGGGCACAAGGCAGATTACAGGGAGGCATCAGCTAGGCAGGCAGCCTGGGAGGGCGGGGATGCCATCCCTGCAGCCTGCACCCAGGGCCCTGGTCTCCCCGTTGCTCTCCAAGGTGGGCCCTTCTGGTCTAGAGATGTGTAGCCATGGGCTGGACACGGAGGGGAGTGGGCAGGGTTCCCAGAGGGGACCACACGGCACCGCTCCACTGGGTGATGGGAGGGACCAGCAGTCCCATCACTGACATGCCGAGGTGAGGTCTGGGGGTGTGGACTCGCCGGCGGGCTGGCCTCACCTGCTTGGGCTATCAGCGGCAGCGATCTGATGGACTCCATGCACCTGGAAAGCTGCACACACGCCAGAGCTGCAAGGAGACGGGACACACATGAAGAGGAATCCATGAGCCCCAGGGTGCCAAGACAGGAGCCACCCTAGAGCAGGGGGGGGGGAAACTGAGTCCAGGGGCCAAAGCCAGTCCGCTGCCGTTTCGTAAACTTGTTGGCTCGGCACCACACCCATCACCTCCCCACACGCGTGGCCTCGTCACACTACATGCGCAAAGTTGAGTAATCGCAACCGACCCTGGCCAGCAAAGCCAAACACATACACCATCTGGCCCGCCATGGGAAGAGCCTGCATCCCTGGTCTAGAAGGTGCCCCGTTTTCAGTTACACTACTCTCATGCTCCCCATTTCCCTTTGTTTCACAGTGAACATATACTTTACTCCTAGGAAAAAGTCATCAAAATTAAACAAAAAGTCCGCCCAAACCCAAGCCCTCTTCAAAGCTCCCAGGCTCCCCTCCACCAGGGAGACATGAGCTGCCCTGTCATTGTCAACACGGTACTGGGGGTTCCGTTTCTGGACTGTAGCCCACCGAGGGGCAATACACCACCTGCTCCGCTGCTGCTCCCATGCCTCCCCCCCACCCCCAATGCTGCTCAAGGACCCTCCCAGCTTGTAAGCCGAATGTCCCAGAGGCAGGCACTCACCGCAGAGCAAGGATCGGGCGGAGCAGGCCTGGAGCTGTAGAGAGAACCACAGGGGTGGGAACAGAGTTGCAGGCATCACAAGCCTAGATTCCTGGACTGGCTTACAGGGTCCACTGCCTAGGTGTTTGTCCACCAGGCTCCTGACCTGGCATGGCCGCCCTCTTACCCTTGGTCTATTTCAAATTCTACTTAATAAACATTTGGTAAAGAAGGGTCTTTCTGAATATGAACTAATGTCGCTGCCCTGCTTAAAACGCCATGACCCCTGGAAGAAGAGCCAGACTACACACCAGGGCCACCTTCCCTCTCCTGATACTCCTGCCTGGAATACCCTCCTTCCCCCCCATTTGCATACCACCAACCATTCTCTTGGGGCAGGTTTTGGCTCAAATGCCTGGGTTACGGGGTCCGCACTAGTCCCTACAACACTAGGGCTTTCCTGGATTTCCCAGTGTCCATCTTGGCCTTAGCCAAGCCTGAAAAGTGTGTACCAAGTAAGGAAACCCAAAGACACCAGCAAGGCTCCAGGCACTGAGCTGGAAGATCCCGGGTTGCAGACATAGCCAAGCGCAACCCGTCTTTGAGAACTCTGTGGTCTGGTAGAAAAGGCACTGGCCGCAAAATCCCACATAGCAAAGCACCTCAGAAAGGGAAGCACGGGACACGTAAGGCTTTGAGAGGCATCCTTGGAGATCCTTTCCCAGAGAAGAATCACAGATAGGGCACTGCCAGGCAAAGGGGTCTTGGGGGTGGAGAAAAGGTCTGGGGGTATGAAAGTCTGGTGTAGAAGAGGGAAGCAGGCCATAACTGGAGTATGTTAGGGGCTGAATTCAGTCCCCCAAGGTCCTAACCCTAGGACCTCAGAATGTGACTGCATTTGGAGACAGAGCCTTGTCCCTATTGGAGCCTGTCTCCTGTGGTCTCATCCACTGCACCAGATCTTGACACCTACGTTTTGGCATGTTCCAGGCTGGGCACACCGGAGAGCCTCAGACTCCTGTTTGAGCTGTCTCTCTCTGAGCCTCAGTTTCCCACCTGAAAATTTAGGGCTTTGGATAAACTCACAGCAAAATAAATGCCTTAGAGGTGAGGGGATTCAGAGGCCTCAGGTTCATGCATTCTTAACAACAGGCTGCAGGTGAGAATTCACTAGTCTGGTGAACTGGCATGGGAAAGAAAGCTGCTCTTTTCTGTTGTCAGCAATAGCAAATTTTACCAAAAACTGATTTTTCTTTCAATTCTGAGTGTAGCCAACAAACTCTAGCAGTATTAACAGGACCAGTGGCTTCTTACCAACAGGAATCACGATGTCTACTAACCAAGTTAGAAGCTGCAGACATTTCCCAGGGAAGCAAAGTGTCCACTCCTCATTAATTCAAAATTATAGTAGTAATTGGAACTGGGCATATCGCGCGTCAATATACTGAAACACTTGGATGACTAACTCACCAACCCGATTCTGAAACATTTTGAACGCTGTCTCTCGGTATAATCAATTTTCTTTATAATCTCTGTATTGTACTCCATGAGTTTTAAATCACTTAATCCAAGGAGGAAAAATCGGGGCAAACCAGGTTGGAACACCTGCCCTGCGAGGGGCCGTCATCCTCCAGGGGTGGCGAGAGTGCCGCGTGGTCTCGGCCGGACCTCCACCCTTGTCAGGACCCGTTTTGTCGCCTGTCGAGGGGACAGTCCGCGCGCAGCCTCTCCCCCAGGTATATTAGAGGCAGCATCCCGGGCCGTCCCTCTGGCCCCGCACAGGGCACCCGCCTGATGCTAGCCCTGCCGGACTCCCCTATCTCCGACTGCAATCTGAACGCGGAACCCAACCGCCGCAGAGCGGGCCAGAGCCCGAGGAGAGGCCCCAATGTGTGCCCAATAGCTCACCCGCCAGTGCCGCCATCTTGGCCTCGGCCTTCAGACAACCTCTGAGGTCCGTCCGCGTTAGCGATAGGTTCCCGGGGCCGTCGCCCAAAGAGGCTCGGCTGGGGCGCAGAAACCGCTAGTCAGGACGTTCCGCCTCTGGGAATGGCCTCCGGACGCGTCCACTCCCACCCCACTCCCAGCGCTGCCAATAAGGACTTGGGTATGCGTGAGAATCGCATCAGCAAAAGCAGAAGCATTGCTTTTTTTTCCCCGGGGAATAAAATGCACGAGCGTCCCTGGGTGGGCTCGAACCACCAGCCTTTCGGTTAACAGCCGAACGCGCTAACCGATTGCGCCACAGAGACAACGCTGCAAATCCGCCCCAACTGCAGACCTACATAGATGACCAGCTTCCGCGGAGCAAATTCTGTGTACCTACCGCTGGAGCGACAAATACATCGCGCGGCGTCAGGATGAGTGCCTCTCGCTAACGATACGAAATAGCTCAGTTAAGAGAGCCTTAAACCGAGAATTGCGAGACTCCACGTTTGATCCCTGGTTTCGGCACATCGGACTGGTCCAGCTTCTCATCTCCTCCCCCCACGAAGTATATGGCTTTTTCACAGTTCATCCCCAAGATGTCACCCTATCCTGCAGATGAGCCGGGCTGCTGGTTCATGGCACTTGGGAGGGGTCAGGCAGAACAAGCCGCTCAAATTCCCATCCCCAAGACGAGGTAGGGTTTCAGCCCAAACGCGCCCTTTCCTTTCAGCATGATTTCTGGTTTCTTTTAAGCAGTAGGATTAGAGTCAGTGCTAACTGAACACCAAAACTAGCAAGTTTGAAGAAGTGCATCCCACTTGTATGTCGTTTAATCTTGACAACCATCCTGGCTATCTATTTTGCCCATTTTACTCACGAGGAAACAGGCTCACGGGCAGAGGAAGAAGCCGGTTGGCCCAGGAGGGCTACTTCAACTATCTACTCAGTCTTCACCAAGTGCTGATCAAAGCCAGGCCTGGCGCCTGAGGAACCAAGGGTTTTGGGACCACCACAGAATGTCACCCAGGTCAAGCATGGTCACTGATGGGACCACACACAGGAGAGCACAAAGGAAACTTAGGGCATGTTTGACAGTAATCACAAAAGGGCCCTGCTCCACAGCTGGAGTTTTCTTTTTAATTTAAATGAACTTTGTGTTTTAGTATAGTTTCACAGAAAAGCTGCAAACATAGTAAGGAGGAGGAGGAAGGGGAAGGTGGGGAGCAGAGACTGGTGGAAGGGGAGAGAAGTAGGGGAGGAGGGCAGGTTGGGAGGAGCAGAGCCTGGCTTCCGGGAAGGGCAGGGGGTGGAACTAGAAGCCTGGGACAGTGGAATTTAGAATTTGGTGGGGGGGAGGGGCGGGGAGGCTAGGACCACCTTACATGGTTTTGTGTTTCTCTAGGGACTGAAATTCTTTACCTGCATTTGTTATTTTTTTAAATCAACTTTTAAGGTAAACGATGGACTTGAAGAGGCGCCAAAGTGCATGCACTGAAACCCTTCCAGGAAGTGGTTCTGCTGACAGGTACTGCTTCAGTTGGGGGAATTTGATTGTTCTTGGAGCCAGAGGGCTCAGACTAGGAAAAATCCTCCTCATGAGGTCAGGGGTTGAAAGGTAAGAGGATCCCTGAGGGGATGGGGCCAGGGGCAGTAGAGAGGCTGCCAGAAGGTGCCAGCTGGAACTAAAGCCCACGGGGGTGGGGAGGGGGGGAGCAGAGGGGCACCTTCCTGGTGGGGGAGGCTCTGCATCAAGGAGTGGGACCAGGCATGCTACTCAGGGCCCACACTCTCCAGGGATGACCAGATGTCAATGTCCATGTCAGCAATGCTGAGGGGGTCCCTTGTGTAAGGGACACAGGGTCAGTAGCCAGGGGAATGGATCCAGTGGCCTTCTCTGTGGGGTGCCTAGGCTACCCCACAGGTGCTGGGTGATCTGTCTCCTGGAAGCTTCACAAGCAGCCAGCTGCTTTCCTGAGGGGGCCTGGACTCCTCCTCCTCTGTAGGTAACTCCTTGTGTGGCACACTACTCAGGCTGACTGGAACCTCCAGGCCAGCCGACATCTTGGAGGATCAACAGACCACCACCACCACCACCCCTCCCCGCCCCACAACCTGCCCCAGTGGCCTCAGGTCAGTTTTAAAACACCTTCAGAAGCCACACAGCAAGTTTAGCACACAGCAGGGCGCCAGACAGAATGCGGGGTAGGAACCACACAGGGACAGATGTCTGTTCCACACCTGCTGATGGGCTGATTTGGAAGCACCTACTTAAACAGGTGCCCAGGGACAGGTCATCCTGTGAAGCGTGTGCTGCCCTTGGGTGGGGCAGGTGGGGTTTCAGAAAGCACAGCTAGAGCTCTAAAACAACATTTAATTCCAGTCTGAAGAGTTCAATTCCACATCAAAGCTTGAGAACATGGGAAAGGTCAGCAAGGAAACAGATATAAAAATACTTCATTCACATTAACGGAATCATGCCCACATAGGCCGCTGCGTTTCACAAATCTCATCATCCCAGAGAACACCCCGTACTTGTGCTCGCTCCAATGAAGTTGCGCTCACTAGGAACCAACTTCTGAGACGACCGCTGTTGGAGGCCTGGTCCTGTGGGATGAAGGGCCTCTCTCTGTCCAGGGAAGAAGGACCCTCACAGGCCAGTTCCTCCGTCAGACAGGGCACCACTGCCCCTCGGAAGGCTGTCGCTCTGGGCACGGCAGGCAGGCCCCGGGGAGAGGTGTCCACCGAAGCAGTTGCAGCCCCTCCCGTGGAGCCGCACCTAAATGGGACACCTGGAAAGGACAGCAGAGCAAGGCGGAACCGCTGGGCCAGGCAGGGTCTGAACTGCCTGTTCCTAGACTTGAATAAAGTCTACTGGAGCACAGGGAGAAGCGGGGCTCTGGGCACCCCGACGCCAGCAGTCTCCTGGACTATCCTGCTCTCTCATTCACCTGATTATTCATGATAATCTTCCAACCTCCCTCTGCGGAGGCTGTGGTTGGGTGAGGGGACATGAAAGAGGCTTACCCCCTCAAACACTATACAGTCATTATGGTGGGGTGCTAAGCCCATCCAAGTGTAATGCAGTCACAGCAGAAATGATGGCGTAGTGTCCTAAGAGTAACTTCAATTGAGACTGCCACAAAAGGCATACCGCACATCAGTTAGACTAGATCACCAATGGGAACGCGGCTTTGACTTGTAACAGAATTTCCATGACCGCGCTGAGCTGGCCAGGGAAGCCGAGTCACGAGCCTCACACAGCTGTCCCTGCAGGCTCTGCAACCCAGGTGGGTCCTGGGCAGAGTTCAGCCTGGCTTCCAGACAAAGGCCTGTTTCAACAGGTGCCCTGAGGGGTGCGGCGCGTGCGCCTCCAGCCGAGACTCAGCAGCCACACAGGAACTGAGCACCAGCAGCCTCGGAAGACGAGAGCGTCTGCCCCGAACAAGCAACCGCGGCAACGCTAAAGGGCGAGGAAGCAGCTTGTCTTCAGTTTGCTTTTTTGGATTAGATTTCCTCAAGGTGTCAGAGGGAGCAGCATGGCACACCTGGAAGCTCTCTCAGGAGGAAACCACACAAACAGGGGACCAGAAACATCCCAACATTCCTATCATGTTCTTTTCCAAACTCCTGTTTAATGTTGTATACAATACTTTTCAATGTTAAAAAAAAAAAGTGTACTTTGTAATAAACCATACAGTACAGTTACAAGTAGTGATACAAAAATATGAAATAAAACAAATGCCGTTTGTCCTTTTAAAAACCTTCCAGGAACTGTACCTTCCCAAAAAAAAGTGAGGACAAGAGAACTGGCTCTGAGGGTATTGAGGAAACATGCTCTTCTGAGCCCAGCAAACAGGAAGTGAAGAACTGAAGATGCGAAGAACAAGACAATCCCAAAGCAGACTCGGGGCGCGCCCACATCCGGCCTCAGTCCAGACCACGGCTGTCAGGGCAGCCCTCAGCACCTCCGGCTCCTCTCCTCCAGGAGCTGGTTGTCAAAAATCTCCTTTTCCCTTCAGGAAACAAAAGGGGAAAGCGCCATGTTAGCAAATTAATTGTGTTTTAAAGAACGTGAAACGGAATAGTGTTTAACAAAGACAGAGCTCCAGTCTGGGAAGAGGAGAACGTTCTGGAGAGGGAAGGTGGGGACGGTCGCGCGACAGCGTGAGCGTGCTTGCCAGCGCGGGGCTGAGCGCTTCACCATGTGAAGACAGCACATTTTGTAAGGTGTACACTTTGCCGCACTAAAACAATTTCTTTAATAAAGAGAATATGCAGAATGGAATTGTCCTTAAGTGACCTCCTGAAGCGGAGCAACTGCATTAACATGGACACAATTAATCCCAATTCTGCAGCAGGCCGCTGCCCCTCGGGCAGACAACAGGAGCAGGCCCCCCAGCGCCAGAGCCCGCGGCGCAGACGAGAGCGGGACGTGCGCTCATCTTCAGCATCACCGCCCAGCCTGTAAGTGCGGTTTTCAGGAAAACTCTATAATGAAAGCAGGTCCTCAAATAATTTTTCGTTCATTGTGGGCCGGAATTCTTCTTTGTCATCGACATCAAATATTGTTCCCAAACCTGTGGTCGCAAGAGCAGCAGTGGGACCAGCAGACACAGAGGACGCCTGCGGGGAGAGGAGCGCTCAGCGGGGCTGGCACAGCTCTGAGTCACGTAAACAAGAGAAACCCGGGATGTGAGCGCACGACTTCCGATGCCAGAGTGGATGACCCAAAGGCCGAGCAGTCAAGACTGCGGGCAGAGGGCAGGAGCCACCCGTTAGCACAGCCTGCCCGAGGCCGGTGTGCCCACCGGAACCCCCGTCTCCCTCAGCGTGCTACACACGGCTGCCACGGCAGGTGGACACTTCAAGGAACCATGACTCTTTTGGACACACAAGTACCGAGAAGCGCTGCTCACAGAGGAAACAGGATGGGGCAGCGGGCACCAGGGCACGGGGCTCAGCTCCTGGGACTGAGGGAGGATGGAGCAGACATGTGCTGGCTCCCAAGATCCTCGTTCATTCTTCTATCAAGGGTGCCAGGCTAGGGCCTTCCTGGTGGCCTGGGGGTTGAGTCTCAGCGCCATCACCACTAGGCCTGAGCTTGAGCCCTTTCGAGGGAGCTGACCCACAGGGCGCAGCAGAAGTCTCCTGTCTCCCCACTGCTCCCCTCAGCTGTGTATTTCAATGGATCCGCCTGTTCTGCTCCCCACTCTGTCTCTGGTGAATCCTCTCACACACACACCCCCAATGCTCTGGCCTACACCCTAGTTCTTCTGCACACACACAAAAAGGCTGCTAGGCTAGACCGCTAAGACCCAGTGGTAAAAATAGGGCCTCTCTGGTGGCGCAGCGGTTGAGCGCTGCACTGTGGAGCTGTCGGCAGCGCGCAATGCGAGTTCGACACCAGGCCGGGGAGAATCCCGCATGGTGCGGCAGACCTCTCCTGCCTCGCCCGCTGCTCCCCTCAGCAGTGGATTTCTGATGTGCCTGTTCTGCTCCCCGCTCTGTCTCTGGTGAACCCTCTCACCGCCCCACACCTCTGGCCTGTACCCCAGCTTGTATGTATAAATAAATAAATCTTTAAAAAAAAAAAGAGCCAGTGGTAAAAATACCACGCTTCTGTTTCCAAAGGCCCTTCCAGTTCTGCTAATTCAGCTGAGTCAACACTCCTGCAGAGCCAGGGTGGCCCTTCTTTGGGCAGCTATGGACTTCCTGCCCACCAATCCTGGCACACACCCAGATGCCCAGGAACGACTTGGCCTCTTATGCTATGACAGTACCCCCAGTCAGCCCTAAACAGAGCCCCTGGCCTGTGGCTTCAGCTGAGTCTTCAACTCCATCATTACTATGTGGGCCTGCCTGCCCCTGGTGAGGCCTGGCAGCACGCCCAGAGGCAGAATTAGGGCCTCTGGGGGCCAGAGATGCAAGGGCAGCTAAATGCTCGCGTGAAAACGACATCTGGCTCACAGCCCATGACCAGCGAGGAGCTGCGGGTGGCAGCGCCTCCTCGTCTTGCTGCAGATTCCCAGACCGCCCGGGGACGGCGCGAGCGGGGAACGAAGACGGAATCATCACCATCAGCCCCTACAACAGGAGATCAGGCCTGGCAGGCCCGGCACACACGCAGAGGCCAGCCCTGCGGGTCCTGTGCCCAGCTCTGCCCACGTCAGAGCACCGCAGGCTTCCCTGGTCCAGCTGAGGACGCCTCCGTGAAGCGCAGGCCCAAGTTCAGGTTTACGCTGTTCCCGGAGCAACAGGGTCTAGTTATAAAGGGAGGGGCCGCGGACAGATGGATCAAAACTACCAGTGCAGAGGCAAAAACTGCCTTCGGAGACGGACGCGCGGCCGGCGCGGCGCGGGGCCTACCGGTAACCGAGGGCGGGCCCCCGTATGTACTTCTCCTCGGCTGTCTTGTAGTCCACCGCGTCCACGGCAGAGATGGCACAGATGATGGCCTGCAAGAGGGCAGAGAGCGCAACGGTGGGCACAGCTCAACCAGCCAGCATGTTCGTCCCCAGTGGCCTGGTTACCACGGGTCAGCGCCAGACACTGCCTGGTTTATGGCCCAAAAGATACGTCATAATTTCTAAACCTCTGCCTGTAACCAAGCTTCTTAATTAAATCAGTAAAGTTATCTTCCGGACTAGAATTGAGAATTTGCATCCCTAAAACTGAAAATGAGAAGCAGGACCCAAACCAACAAATGCATCTTTAAAAATTTATTAAGTGTGCAGTAAAAAACATTAAAGAAACAATAGCGGTCATCTGAGTATGTAATAGATGTCTGGTATCACCTCCATATTTTTAGGTGAAGTCCTAGTATGACGTTTTGTTAAAAAAAATTTTTTAAAGAATCGTAACGCTTTAGCTCAGGACCCCCCAGCCCCAGTGCCGCAGACACCAGGGCAGCTCGCCCTCTGCGGGAGGTCACGCAGGCCTGCGAGGGCTAAGCAGCATCCTGCGCCCCACACACCTGATGCCAGGGACAGCCCCGTGTGGCAGCCAGATATGGCCAGATGTTATCTGGTATCCCCTGGAGACAGGATCATCCCTGTTTGAGACGTAAACACAAATGTATTTATGGATAAAAAATGTCCGGGTCTCCTCCTGAAGGGGCTGGAGGTACGTGGCGTGAGGTTACCATTCCAGCTGGAAGAGGCACAGAGGGATTCACTATGCTATTTTAGCTTTGTCTACAGCTAAAATTTTCCACAATATAAAGTTCAGAATTTTAAGTTAGGTTATGTTCTTTCTCCGCACATGCACGCCCAGCACTGCGCCCTGTCTGAACTTCAAAATACTTTCAAGTTGTGATGTCTGATCTTTGCCTATCCCAAGACCCACTGAAGGGAACTGAGAAAAGGTAAAACTCCCATTTTCCGAGTCTCTTCCGTGCAGAAGAGCTGCACACAGCAGAGCAGGAAGCTCTCACCGTCTGTGCTGACAATTCCATACCCCAGGGCCTGGCGCGCCACCCACGGCCTGGGGCTCTCGCCAACCCGAGCCGCGGGTCCTCGGCGCGTGGAGCCTCTGCCGCAGCTCACCTCAGGCAGAAGGACGTCCAGGATGAAGCGGATCCCGTCGCCGTTGATCCGCGTCAGCAGCCTGCTGCCCACCTCCCGGTAGACCCCTTGCAGGTACTTCACCACCAGGTCGAGCTGCTCCTCATCCTCCAGGTAGGTCTCCACGCAGGTCACATACTGACCGGAGCTCAGAAAGGTCTTCAGCCACCGGGACGGCTTCCTGTTCTTCAGAATGGCGCACAGATGGCTCTCGGCACCCCTGTTCTTCACGATGTACTCCACCAGCTTCTGGTTGGCCCGGTCTCGCGCAGCTCGAGACCGGTCAGGCAGGACTTTGCGGCAGGGCTGCCGCCTGCCCCAGGGGCCACCCTCTACAGGCTCCTCTGGGTCCTCTGTGCTCAGCTGAGGGAACCTGGTCCCCAAGACATCACGCTGGATGGACTTGCGGACGGGATTACCTGCAAAGGAAAATGCGTGCGTGGGGCGCTCCTCTGGCTAGGGGTCCCTGCTGCCGCCCTTCGATGTTGGTGGCCCTCAACAACCTGGAGGATCCTGGGGTGGCACAGTGGCTTCAAGTGCCTGGTCACCAGGAGAAATCTGAGAACCCCTCAAGGGAACACTGTCAAGTTCCTAAAGGGCTGCAGCTTCGACAGACCCGTCTCTCTCCCCAGCTCTGCCCTCCAGCCCGGTTTAATCCAAAAGAGCCAAGCCCCCCAGTGCTAGGCCCACTGAAGAATGACTTCATTCCACTCCGATGAGCAGAAGGAAGGGCTATGGTGTGACCGTGATTAACAAGAAACACCAGGGCCTCCCTGGTGGCACAACAGGTTAAGCACAGCGCTGCGGAGCTGTCGGCAGCTGCGACACAAGTTCGATGCCGGGCCGGGGAGATACCCACATGGCGCGGCAGACCTCTCCTGCCTCGCCTGCTGCTCCCCTCAGCAGTGTGCTTCCATCGCTCTGCCTGTTCTGCTCCCCACTCTGTCTCTGGTGAACCCTCTCAATGCCCCACACCTCTGGCCTGCACCCCAGCTTGTATGCATAAATAAATAAATCTTTTTTTTTTTTTAAAGAAAAAAAACAAGAAACACCAAGCGATGACATGCTTTGTGGACATTTCAGTGCTCGAGCAACTGTCTGACACACTTGGCACTGACAGACAGCTGTGGACATGGCACTACCACCACGCCCTGTGGCCGTGCCTAACAGAATCCAAGGGTAGCCACACAGCTGGGTTTGCTGGTGGCAACCCAGCATGGGCTGGGGACACTGGTATCACCTCCACCCAGACACAGAAGTCACTACCTTCTGAAGGACTAAACTCAGGCCACCTTTTGAGAGGCGCTGGCACTTACTGATGTCAGCAGCATAGTACTCTAGGAAAGAGCCAGAGAAGGAACCACAGCCTGTAGAAGAGAGAAAGTCAAGTTTACACAGAGGGGAGCACAAACCACCACAGGTGCAGGATGGAGATGCCCAGACAGTGCCCAGATCCCCTCCCCTGGCAGGGGCACGAACACTGCCCACCAGCACTGTGATGTGATACCGGGCACACCTGAAGGTCCAGGGCATTTTTACTAACAATGCCACAGTTTAAAGACCCCCAAAGGCCAGACTTGGGATGGATGGAACACTAACTCGGGTGCAAAGGAAACCCATCTGCGGCTCACACCACCTGCCTTTGCTGAGAGGTTTTAGGGGGCAGGTCAGACCACCACCCAGAGGTTTCCGCCGTCCCCGCCAATCCTTTTGACCGTCCCACACGGGTACTGGGTCGCAGACACCAGGCCTCCCGCTGCAGCAGCAGAGGCCCTACATACCTAGCCGGACCCTGTAGTCAGTGATGAGGGAGATGCACCAGCCGATGGCCTGGTCGAACTCTTCCTTGGCTTCATTCTATGAGACCCAGGCAGCGGGAGTCAGGGGGGACCAGAGGCGCTCTTACCACACCCCTTCCTCACCCTGTTTCCTTGACCACAAAGGGAACCCCCAAGGTTGGATGGGAAATGCATCCAGAGCCCAGGACAGAGCTGGGCTGCTCAGAAATGGCCACTGATTATTCTGTGGACTCCGAACAAGGACATGAGGGACACCTCAAAGTGGAAGACATGCCACCTGGGGGAGATTGATCCCCTAACGCCGGCTGTGCTGACTACTCTGCACAGGGCAGAGCGAGGACAGAGGGCGCTGGGACCGCAGGGCAGAAGCACTCAGGCCTTTAAGGCTTCACCAGCAAACTGAGGCTAAGCACTGGGAAGTGCCTCGAGCCGGAGTGGGTTCCAGGAACGCGCTCACAGGCGCAAGAGTCAACAAAGCCCACTGTCCTTCATCCCGCCCAGCCTCCCGCCCTCGGCTGTGCGCGCGGCCCGTGCAAGGGGAGCAGGAAAGGCAGCGCTAGTGTAGAAGACTGCCGCCACCGCTCAGGAAAGGGCACCCTGAAGGCCGCACAGGCACCACAGATGCAACCTCATACAGGGCCCCTCGAGCTGAGCCATCCACCACATTGGCTCCTCGCTGCCACACGTGTCCTGTTCCACAGGCGGGCTCAAGGGGGAAGATGCCGTGACGCCCTCGGGCGGGTGGAGCACGTGAGGCCCAGGTGCCCTCTTCTCCCAACCCGGACTCGTGACGGACTCGCTCGCTCTCCGTGTTCCTGCCCTGCTCCCCCACCCTCCTGTGTCGGGAAAGCTGTTCAGATCCCTGAGAGCAAGGACCTGGACTTGCACTCAGGTCTGTGGTGGCCTGGTGAGGACAGTGGGAGCACAAGCCCTGCTGGTCAGTCGTAGAGCCCGAGCGCCCGGCCTGGCTATGCGCCGGGAGTGCAGGGAGTGTAGTCAAACAGACGACGAACAAGGCTCAGTCAGGGAGTCCAACCAATGAGTAAAGCAAGTTCTGGGCTGAGTATCAACCTTCCTGAGAGTTCGACATGAAAAGTCGAACCCAATCCCAAGCTCCAATCCCAAGTCCGCTCTGTCCTCAGAAAAGCTGCACAGCCCCCAGCCGCCTCTGGGCCTGCACCCCACCTGCAATCTGGGCAGACAGCGTCCCAATACCAGGCCACAACGTGATGGCCACCCCTGAGCCAATGCCACAGTGCGTGCCCTGGGGGGCGGAAAACCCTCACCCACGTGAGTATGGGTGGGTCTTAACGTTGGAACAACCCAAAGTAGCATCTCGTTCTTAGTCAGCACCTTTGAATGGACCAGCTCCTGTGGCCCGAGGACATGGCATATAACGGGGGTAGAGTCAGGGACGGCGACAACCAACAGCCCAGGACTCCTGCCGACGTGGTCGGGGTCATCCCATGCACCTAGGCCCACGATGCTCAGGCACTGGGCACTCGCTGCCACCTCACACACAGCCTGGTCTCAGTTCCTCACCCAAACAACAGGGAATCGGCCCCAGAGTGCCATGAGATTCAGGGCAGGGGCTCACTGCCCCGCCACCCACACAAGCCGCGGTTCCAGACAAGCAGAGAAACCCAGACAGGGATCCACCTACCAGAAGGGCTTGCTTCTCCTTACAGTCAAAGTGCTTCAATCTTCTCAGGGACACGGTGATGCTGATGACGTAGAGGCAGAGGTTAACACTAAAGAACTTCGTGCCCAGGACGTAAAAAGGCCCCCTCCTCTAACGCAAGTGGGGGCCCGTCTATCTCTGGGGGCTGCTGCTGCTTGGTCCAGCTGCCTGAGGACGCTCCCTGCGGCAGGCCCTGGAAGTCCGGGCCTGGGCGCCACCACCCTCCCCAAGCCCAGCCACCTGGACGGGTGGCAGCACAGAGGCAGGAGCAGCCACCATCTCTGCCCCTTGCAATATGGGTGTGTGAAAAGCCCACTCGGAGCATCAGGCTGGGACGCTGTGCATCTTCACCCCACAATTCAAGACTAAAGACCAGGCAACCAACCCACCAAAGGCCAAACTCGCAGAGTCGCTGCCTTCGTGCCCCACACGGACTACTCCATTGTGGTTTGGAGGAACAGGAGGGGAGCACAGTGCCCACTGCGGGCTGGGCTGCCTCTTGAAGCCACCAGTTTTGAAAGTGAACTGTCTGATGAGTCCCTTAGTCTCTGACCCTCTTCAGGGAATCAGATCGCAGGAAGCCATCAGATCCCACAGGGCCCGCGCGCCTGCCCCTCACCCCCAACTCTGCCGCCCCAGAGCCATCCAGCCTCATCCGCACTCTGTATGAAAAGCAAACAATAGTGTCTCACCCTCTCCCTTTCGGATTCATGTTCCCCTCGATAAAAAGCACACTTGCTTTCTTATCTCTTCGCCTGATGCTTTTAACCTGTTGGCAAATCCAGGAAAAGAACGCATCAGGAACCGAGGCGAGGCCAAGGGTTTCAAATACTCAGCTGACATCATCTCACTGGGGTAAGGTGGACAATTGGCACATGACCAAGGCAAAGCTGGCAGCAACCACGCGTCCAGGATGCCACCGACCCTGGCTCTGTGCTTCACTCCGAGGAGGAATTCGGCAGGCGTCTGTTTAGCTGGTGTTTAGAAAGAGAAACTACACCTGCTGCTGCAGCCTCCTCTACGTACTGGCTGTGGCTGGTTCCCCTGACGGTCCATTTTTTTGGATAACCCAAATGAACTGAGAAAGGTTTGGTACCAGCCACTGCACTTGAGGGGGGTCTAACTCCACCCACTTCCCCAAGGTGGGCACCAGAGCCCCAGGCCCTGAGAACGGCCAGGACCCCTTCTCTGCAGTTCCTTGTATGGTGGCAAACCTAGAGCAGGCTGGTCAGGCCAACTTCAGATTCCTCCAGCCCCAGAACCTGTCAAGGGGTGGCCTGCAGGGCCCACACTGTGCGCAGAGCTGCAAGGAAGCCCACAGCCCTGTCGGTCAGTCCGCGCTACAGGCTTTCCAGGCAGCGCTAAAGGAGGCCAAGCAGACTCTGAGGCGATCACAAGCTCCCCTTACCTCTCCAAAACACTTTCTGGGTTTAAAGGTCACTGTCTCCTAACAAAAACTAAAGAGCTGCAGCGGGAAGCAGCAGCATCCGTCTGTGCCTGAGGGAAATACGGGGTCACAGAAACAGAGATGGCGCTGGATGGCTGCTTTGCTCGCAGAGTGCCACTTACCGGCGAGCAGAGGAAACCACTGAGCTGCATTTAGACTCATCCTCCACAAGGCTGGGGCAGGAGTTCAAATACCTGTTTTTGCATGTGCAATTGTTTTCTACCATAAAATGTACAAAATTAAAAAGCTCCAATGGGGAAAAAGTCTGAAATGCACAGTACTTAAAACGAGCAGGACTTTATTTCAGGTGGGTTTTTCTCAGCCTTCATAGTAAAAATGTGACCTACAAACATCATAGTCAATTGTGCCAAAATGACTAAACTCCCTTTATTTAAGTAAATGTGCCTCCAGAAATCTTGCTTATGAATGTTATCACTTTTGGGCCTCCCTGGGGGCGCAATGTTAGCTGTCCGCGCGAGTTTGATGCCAGGCCGGGGAGATTCCCACATGGCGCAGCAGACCTGTCCTGCCTGGCCCGTTGCTCCCCTCTGCAGTGTATTTCGGCCCATCTGCCTGTTCTGCTCCCCACTCTATCTCTGGCAAACTCTCTCACCACCCCACACCTCTGGCCTGCACCCCATCTTGTGTGCATAAATAAATAAATTTTTTAAAAAATCATCAATAGTGAGAACATCTGCCCAGGTCAAGGTGCTGAGGCCTCAGAAGTAGAACCCATGGTGGGACTAACTCCTCTGAGGGACGAGAGTCACTCTTACCACTGCTGGCCAGAAGGGGTATTTGTGGTATTTAAGCCAGACTAGCATTCCTACTTCAAACGAACGTGGTTCTGGAATTAAAAAAGAAAAAAAAGGGAAACAAAAAGATAGAACAGACAAGTCAGATCCACATGAAGCACCAAACCCACAGCCTGACACAACACAATTGCTGCGATACTGCTAAACCCGGGGTAACACAGGCCACTTTCAAAAGCTCAGGAGAATTCAGAATTGGCTTCATCGCCCCTCACTGGAATCCAAGTGCCAATGCCAGCATGCTGGGAGGGTTAAGTGCAGGCCCAGGTTGGTTTCTTACTTGTGACCCTGCACCAGTGTCCCTTAAGGGGTGTCAAAGGGGAGCTGGAGGGCAGGGTCTCTGCCACCTTGGCAAGTTCTCTGGAAATCTCATATTATTCCAAAATAAAGCATTTTTAAATATAGCATGGTACAAAAAGAGGAGACAATGGCGCACAACGGTCCAAGTACGAGAATTTCACTGCTAAAATTCTGACCTCTAAGAGAAATCGGTCTCTTAAAAGGAAGAGAATTTTAACTACAAAATTATTTGAGTAAAAATTGTATCTTCAACCAAAAAACCTCCAGATGATTAAATCTTAAATCTTTACAAATCAGGTAATAAAATTCACAGGAAATGGCGCCTGTCCCTAGACATAAAGACCCGCTCCGCAGAGAAAGGGGAGCCGCAGCGCCTGTGCTGAAGGTGAGGCCCAGAGAGTGAAAGCGAGGCGGGAGAGGTGGGCACAGAGGCCCCAGAGCTGCCTTGAGGGGCCCTCTCCACAGAGTTCCTTTTCAAGAGGCCTGTGAGGACAAACGGGTCCTGCGTGCAGACGGCAACTCAGGGGCTAACTGAAAACACCCAGAAAGACCCCCAGCCTGATGAGTGAAAATAAAACCAAATGGAAGCAAAACCTAAGAAAAGAGCAACGCCTGGTTTTCTGGGCCAGTGGTGGCCCGAGCCCCAGCTGGCAGTTCTGGTGACAAATAAATACGCTCTTCTGGGAGAAGGCACAGTGTCCCCTGCAGTCAGGCGAGCCCTGCTCTGGGAAGCCGATCCCACAGGGGTTACTGAGACGCTCCCATCTTGAGAGCAGTCATGCAGGGGAGCCCTTCAGATACCCGGCGGGCAGGGAGGGTGGGTCAGTGACCCACAAACAGTAATCAGAAGACCACAAGGAATATAAAAAACATGATTTATCACTGAGCTAAAAAAGGAGAGTGCAAACTTGAAGGAACCTGACACCAAAGCAGAAAAGCACCCCCGACTCTGCAAACAGCTGGGCGACAACGGACACTGGAATGAACCGCGGGCGGCGAGTTCAAAAATGAAACTGGTTCTAGGTAGTTCGATTTGTCATTGGTGGGAGTCTCTGGTCTCTAGTTCTATTCCTTCCACACGCACCACCGACTCTGCTCTGGGACAGTGGGCCCCAAGGGGCATGGAGAAGCCTGCCTCTCAGGACAGGTGAGCAGATACTGCTGGCCGAAAGCAGCGTGGCCTGGTCCGAGTGGGGAGGCCACACTCTAACTACAGCAACAGACCCACCTATTCACCGTTTCTGATTACAAGAGGCGGTGCAAGGCCGCCTCCCTCTGAGTGGTGCGCGCAGAGACAGGACTAAATAGGCAGCACTTTTACGGTGCTTTCCCATTCTTGGTTTGGAAGCAGAAAATCAAATGGCCAGAGCCCTTTGGCCCGCTGTCAGTAACGGGTGAGGGCCCTCATTAATGCATCTTTCCCGCGGGTCACGCAGCGGAAAGCAAACTCTTCTGTTCTTTCTTGTTTCTTACCGTGATAGAAAAGGATTCGTGGTAGCTCCTCATCTTCCTCATCTTCCTCCAGGATAGAATTAACGGAATTAAACTCTGCAGACTCTTCTGAAGACTGACGGTCTGCCAACAACAATGCGAGAGCAGCCTTTCGCTGTCACTGCCAAGGTTGCTCACCCCAGAAAAACATTTCAGGACACACCCCCATCCACAGAAAAGGGAAGCTCCCAGGTCACAGACCTTCCTTCGCAATGCCAGATTCAGACAGGTACACTCCAATTAAAGCTCATTTAAAAGAAAAAGAAAAATGAGTGCTGGGGGGGAGAGCGGGGGCCTTTCACACAGCCCAGCAGCGACAATCTAACTGCAGGGAAGCTGAGTGGACAACTCTGGAGTGAGTCCTCTGTGTGGCCTCTGTCTGTCCAGTCTGCACCATGCGGTGGGTATAAGGGGAGGGGCCAACCACTTCAGAAAATGCCCAGAAGGTCTGGTTGGGTCCCCGAAGCCTTAGAAGGCTATGCCAAGGGGTGGGCCTCCAGGAGGAAGTTCTAGGTGAGGGCACAGGTTTCAAGATACCCAAGGACGCAGAGATTAAGATTTCTGAATTAGCATTTCAAAAATAAGTGGGATGTTAGTGTTTAAATGGAAAAAATCAGAGTGCAAGACTGTAACCACACAAAATCTAGCTACACAGGATTCTGCAAGTCAGGAACCCCTTCAGACAATCACGACCAGACGGATCAGCAGAGCACTCAGGCTTCCTCAGCAGTGCAGAGGAGCGAGCTGAGCCTCGGGGAGCACGCCCCCTCAGTGCTGACGCCGGCAGACCGCCTGTCAGCAGAGCCGCCCCCAGCCACAGCGCCCTGCTCCAAGCTGCCAGCTCAAAACAAAAATAAAAACACAAATATTTGCGAGCAAGGGAAGTAATTATAGCTCAGCGGGAGAGACAAAAACAGGAATTAGGAAATCCCTGCTCCCCGTCTATTTCTGGTCCTAGTCCTAGCGGAGGAAGCCGCCACCGCCCGCCCAGCAGGAGACACCCTTTTACCTTCTTCCACCTTCTTGGGGCCCAGGAGGCTAAGATTTCCTGTTTCATCTGCAGGGTTGTGATGAGGGGGCCCCTGCAGGGGGGATGATGCCGCCCTTGGCTCCAACTGCATAAGTGGCCTCTGTCTGCCACCCGGGCACAGCCGCTTCGCAGGGTGGCCTCTGGCCTTTGGGCAGCTCAGGAGCATAGTGGGGCCGCCGGAAGGCAAACCCAGGCCAAAGCCTTCAACTTTGGTTCCCAAATCCTCCTCCCCCTCCTCAGCCCCGGAAGGCGAGCATGGGGTCGCCGATCTGCCTGCCTTTCTCTCTCTCTCTGCTCTGCACTCTCCTGAAAGTGGAGCTCCGTTCTGACACAAGCTGGGCTCTTGCACGGAAGTTCTTCCCCTTTTACTTGGGGTTGTCCAATTTTTTCGGTGTGCTCTTGACCCACCAGCATCCCGAGAACCATCTTCGGCTGAAGAGGCAGGCGGGGCTCGAGGGCTTTCACTCTCCTTTCTATGGTCGACTTCGCACGCGGGGCCCTTTTCACCAGCAGCGGATCCCGAAGGCCGGTGGTGTGCGCGTTCTCTTCTCTCCAGCCCCAGGCTGCCCACCCCATCTCCGGGAAGGGAAGCTGAAGAGTCTGGTTCCCAAGGCGAGGAGGCCAGCTCTGTGGGCTTCTCACTTGGAGACAGGGCCGCTCTTTCTTTCCTGGGAGAACTTTTCTGACGTGAACAGGTTCTCTCATTCAAAACATCCAGAGCCACCCGAAGTGACCGTCTATAGGTCAGCTCCTCCACTGGCGCGGCAGGAACCTCATTCTGTGAGGCTGCAGGGGAGAAAGCAAACAAAGCCGGAGAGCTCAGACTGGAGCAGCGCCTGAAAAGCTTGGCTGGCTGATTCGCAGTGCTGGTTTTTGTACAAAAGAGCCAACTAACATTTCTCACCTACATCTTCCCAAACCAGACACAAAGTACAAAACACCAGCTGTTCACTCAGGGCTGCCAGGCCTCATTTAAAACAAAACAAAACACAAATTTACTGACCTTAACCTGATTAGGTTACAAAGATAAATTCTCCCAGCAGAATGTATTCAAATTTCTGCAAATCCTCTCCAAACCTTACACTTTCAAATTTAATCAGGGTCACTAAAAACCCACACCAACCAGATAAAGAACTTGTCACCAATGTATGCTGGGTGGGGTAAGGGCGAGGGAGGGCTGACTAAAAATATTCATCGAGGCTGGGAAGTTGTCCATACTTCTTTGCAAGGATATTTCAAAGCTAGGAAAGAGCATCGTGGGCCCTGAGATTCCAGCCTGACCTTCCCACTGCCACTACTCTCCTTATTCATTCTGACAGAGACAGCTCTTTATTTCAACAAGGTGACGGATGCAATATTGCAGCTCAGCAGGCATAACACCTCAATCAGCCAGTACTGTCCTCGTTTAATAGTAAAGACACTACCACCACCTGAACCAGCGAGATGGGGTGTGTGTCGTGGAGGGTGATGGTCAACATGCCTCGGGTAAGGGGGCGGGCACCACGCTGACAGAAGCCGTTTCTCCATAAACAGAGGAAACTGGGTCTGCTCTGTAACCGCACGGGAAGGAACTGAAGTTACTCTTTTCAGAGAACGGACTGTCCTCTGTGCCTGGACGAGGCACGCCCACTTGGAGGAGAGAGAGACACCATTATGCCTGCGTGTGTGAAACAGCGACGAGGTACCCGCACAGCCCACTTGTCCCAGGGGTGTGTATTTATCCTCAGTCCCCAGCTTGGGGACCCAGGCAGCCCTCTCGCCCACAACAAGCCCAGGCCTGGAAGCCTCTGCTTGCCCAGTAGACAATGGCCATAAGCTGTGCTCCAGCCCAGCCAGCTGCTTCTCAGCCCCCAGGCCAGAGACCAGACGGCAGCCGGACCATTTCACAGTCTTACTACACAGATGAGCAAAAAAAGTCAAAACAGGGCCTCCCTGGTGGCGCAGCAGTTGAGCGCTGCGCTGTGGAGCTGTCGAAAGCTCACAATGCGAGTTCGACACCCAGCCGGGGAGAATCCCACATGGTGCGGCAGACCTCTCCTGCCTCGCCCGCTGCTCCCCTCAGCAGTGTGTTTCTGATCTGTCTGTTCTGCTCCCCACTCTGTCTCTGGTGAACCCTCTTGCCGCCCCACGCCTCTGGCCTGTACCCCAGCTTGTATGCATAAATAAATAAATCTTTAAAAAAAAAAGTCAAAACAAATGTTTAAAAGGACAAGTCTCTCTCCCTGTCTTTAGGGAAGCTGGCCGATTCAGCGTGTGGGGTGGCGCAAGAGTGAGGGGCAGGTCTGGACACTCACTGCAGACCATCCTGGGAAGCAAAACTAGGATCTGCTGGGGAGGGGGGCAAATTCTAGAAAGGCTCAAGAAAGTAGATCATTTTTTCCTTCTCCTTAGATTCAAGGAATCTGCATTCCCCTTGCATGAAGAGAAAAAAGGGTAGCGAAGGTTAGTTGTTTTGTGGCAAGGCAAGTCTTCACATTCCCCCAAATTAAGTCTCACTTTATATTCAAAGCTAATGCTTACTTAGAAATACGCGCTTACCCAATAAAGAGGCAATGTCTTCGATTTGAGACTTCTTCAGGATCTCGACTTCTGTGCTCTTCACCTTAATTCTGCAGGGACAGAAACAGCCCTTATGAGCTACCAACCGATGCCACCAAGACATTTCAAACATGTTTTTCTTCAAATGACAAAATAATTAAATTCACTTTCTTCCTTCTCAGCCTTCCATTTAAACCAAAAGTCACAGTCAACTAGGAATTCATGCGCCTGAGGTTAGAGGCAGCAAGGACCCTGGTGGATGTGGGTTTTTTTTTTTCTTTCCTTTTAGGATAGAAAAGGATTTGAGGTTTGAGAGTAAAAATGAATATAAATTGTGACTTTTATGAGGTAAATCCTACTTTCAATTGCACAAATAACTCCTTTGTTAGATTTTCAGAGAAGATGATAATGTCACTAAAAGCTGTTTACAGCCCAGCAGGTATGTTTTAGTTTAAAAGGATGCCTTTCCTTTCAAACTGGAGTATTCAATTACCTCGGCAGCCTGGCAGCCTCGAGGGAAGTGTGAGCAGAGTGTGAGCCGGAGTCTAAGCCAGCTTAGGAGGAGGCTCTGAAGAAAGAGGTTGGGGACCCAGGAACTTGTAACTGGACCTGACTGAGTTTATTCTCTATTTAGAATTGGGAATTGTTCCATTAGACAGACCCAGAGCCCAGGCAGGCAAGAGCTGGGCGTTTTCCTATGTCCTTCCATGACCAGATAAGCAAGAGCAGAAGAGGAATGCCCTCCCCAGGCCATTTATTGGCTTCATGAATCCTGAATAAGTTTTTTATTAGAGGGACAGACACAAACTCAAATATGTCACAACCGGTGAGCCTGTCATAGTCCCCCCCGCCCCAAAAGACATACATCTTGGAAGGGAACTATCCCGATCTGAATCTCAGAGAGCTTACCTCTGTATAATTTATATTGGTTCAGTTTTTGGTAGCGATCTCTCTGGGGATCACACAGAATGCCTTATACATGATTCTTTATTTTCTAAACCGATATAAAATTAATTCAGCTGTTTTCCTCTCAAGCACTAGTTAAATAAACTGAAAAGTTATTTAGTGATAACTTTTCCTTAAGAATGGACTTCCCTTTTCCTTCCCCTGAGGGGTGGGGCAAGAGAAGCTGATCGGAAATCCCACAGGAAAAAAAAAAAGAATACAACACTTAACTTTTTATCTAAGGAGAATATCTGAACATCTAGAAAAAATTCCTTTTTTCTCTTATTTTTTGTTGATGTCTCAGTTCTGGTCAAAACCTACGTTAGGAAAAAAAAAAGCAATCCTTGTTAAAACACAAAACTGAATGCAAAGAAGCAGTAGCAACAAAGAAACACAAAAGGAGCAGAAAATTCTTAAGTATACAACCAAGGGACTTCCGAAATAGTCCATCTAATACCCAAGATTTTACAGATGAGGAATTGAGGTACAAGAGTCAAGTGGGAGACCCAGATAAGGACCTGGGGATTTCTGTCTCCAAGTAAAGCAGTCTCCCTACTGCACTGTTGGGGAGTCTCCCCGCGATACTGCCATTATTTACTATCTACAGGGCTCTCTGCCAGATATTTCTTTGAGCTACAGTCTTACATGCCTTTTTATAGCTCTTAAAGTTTTTTCACCATGAAAGACACTTCCAGAAATGTAACCTTGTAAGCAATCAACCGAAACCCCATTAAATGGGGAATGGGAACCGGTGCCAACAGATCCGAGTGCCAACTGTGCAGGCTCAATTATTTCACTGGAGCAACTCCGAGGTCTCCCCTGATAAAGATTTTACTTGTCACCAGAAAGTCATTTCTAATTCTTTAAATTATAGAATAATGGCTGTCACCTTTGCAGGCCAGAATCGCTTTTTCCATCTGCAGAGGACATACTTGGCATCCATCATTATTTAGAATCATGTGGCAAGTGGTAATGATTTGGCACAAAGTACTTGAAGGTCTGACGCCGCGGATGTGCCCTGCAACAAAATTTGCACTGTAGTTTATAAAAATCCACTTGCTTGCCATTTTACCAGACATACACCTCTGGGGCAAAAGTAAGCTGGGCTCAACCTCAAGATGGGTCTATTAGGTGATCTGGTATAGAGCAGCTCAAAGTTAAAAAGAAGTGACTGCCCGGGCCCAGGGAGGCACCTGTATTATGTTCATCAACAGCCAGATTCCCTCCCAGAGGTTCTGTCTAGATTATTTCTAAAAGGCTCCTGAATAAATCATCTCCGTGCTGAAGGCCGGCCTCTGACCCGAGCAGGAGAGGCGTTTTAAACAAGGCTCACAACCCTCCCATTTGGGAAGTTAACAGTTGACCACAGCACAAAAAATAAAATAGGAAGGCAAGTGCCTTTTTGGCTGCCAAGTCCCCGAAAGGACAGGGACAGCTGCAGACCATTCATTACATCAATGGGCAACACTGGTTTGGCTGCTGACAGAGACAAAAAGGAGATGGGGGGGTCGTTTGTGCAATGGGGGATTTCACTGCAGCAGCGGACAGGGATTCAGGTAGCAGGAAGGGGGGGTTCACACAGCACA
>PVIJ01009486.1:0-12786 GCA_004024925.1 Scalopus aquaticus
GGAGGGGGAGGCGGAGGGGGAGGGAGAGGGAGAGGGAGAGGAAGAGGAGAGGAGAGGAGAGGAGAAGAGAGGAGAGGAGAGGAGATGCGGGGCCTCCCTGGTGGTGCAAGGAGTTAAGTCTCAGCCTATGGAGCTAGTCAGCAGCCACTGCAGCACGAGTTCGATTCCCGGCCAGGGAGATTCCACATGGCCCAGCAGACCTCTCCTGCCTCACCTGCTGCTCCCCTCAACAGTGTACTTCAATAGATCCACCTGTTCTGCTCCCCTCTCTGTCTCTGGTGAATCCTCTCACCCATCCCCCACCCCCGCACTTCTGGCCTGCACCCCAACTCTTGTATGCATAAATAAATAAATCTTAAAAAAAAAGAAGAGAAGATGTGCTGGCCACGCGATGGGAAGGGCAAGCTCTCTGGAGATAAGCAGGGCAAATGCTGGTGGAGGGTCATGGAGTTCAGGTTATAACGGAGACATCATACCTGGCCGTGTGATTATTTCCTCCCATTCATTCTCTCTTCCTCCTTTCCTTTCCCCCTCCCTTCCTTTCTTTTCTTTTATTTCCTGCCAGAAATGTTTTACTAATTGCAGACATAAAGATAATAGGTTGCTGAGTTCATCTGGAGTGTGTGTTTTCCTGCCAGGTGAGAAGGAAGGAAAGGGGTAAGGGTATTTGTAAGATTGTGACTGTATACATGGAAACACACAAGCTGTATACATGGAATATTCAAGTGACAGAGAGAAAGTGGAGGAATCAATGGATTAGAGCAGTAATGAGTCTAAAGGGTTATAGTGGGGAACATGAGCAGGTGAACTGTAAGTAGGTTCCTTTTCAATTTCAAAGAATTTTTTTTCTTGTTGGGGGAAGCAGTTCATAGAAAATGGTCAGATTAAGACAAAAGTAGGGAAAGGGGGAAATACAGGACACAGGGGGGGTCATGTAGGCACATATTCCAGAAAGGGATACAGGATGGGGAAGAATGGCTTCTCTGGACCATGCCCAGCATATTTAAGTGGATTAATGTCCTCCAAGGTCAACACTGCAGAGGCTTTGTGCTTGGGACAAGAGCAGTCCAACAACTGTACTTGGAAAGGGGAGGAAGATGTCTTAAGCCATATTTAAAATTGAAAGGGGGTGCTCAGACATATAAAGAATGGCAACTCAAAGAGCATGGCAATTTTATGATCAAGAAAAATTTCATTATCACTGGTCTCTGAGAAAGAAAATCTCTAACATGAACTCCCGTGAGACCAACTATAGAATTATCACTACCTAATTCACAATTCCAAGACTCTTCTGTGATCCTGAAATTGCTGAACTCACAGGTTTTTAATGGTTCTAGGTTATGCACAGAATGAACTAAACTTTAAAGAACCTGGCAAGAAAATCTTCAACCCATGCCCCAGCCTCTTCTATCGAGGTTCAACAAATTTGCTTTCCTGCTTACATTCAGATGGAGACACTCCTGACTATTGACTAGGAACCTATGACTACAAATGGGCCAGACAGAATACAGAACTTTCACTATTTTACCTGCTTCCACACTGTTGTTCATGTCATTTACTCACTTGGAGAAAAGTTCCTCCCTTCCATCTAAAGTCACATTTCTGGAATCCATGTCAAGTCCTACCTTCCCCTCTAGAACTATCTGTCTAGCAACTTACAAAGTCTACGAACCCAAAAATCAGCCCAGCTTCCAAGAATGGTTCCCAGTTCTGTGGGCCAGAAGTCTGCGGACAAAAACTATTCACTCTTTTCCATTAAAAGAGAAGCAAACACTGGACTCAGGTTCCCCCCTCCGCACCACCCCCCCCCCCACAAAGGGTTGTAAGCAAGAGAAACGCCTCCTTTTTTTTTTTTTTTTCAGAGGAGCAATTTCAAGTCCTTAAAGATCAGGTTTAAGTCATTTCCTGACCATTCACCAACACGATTCCTTCCCAGTTCCAGCCAGTTTCAGCTCCTCTGAAAGATTCAAATGTAGTTTCTGAATTAATAATTCCTTCCAGCTTTGATATCTTCATTTGAGAGTTCCAGAAGAACAGAGTGTTTTTTAAAGGAAATGGGAGAAGGCATGCTCAAGGGGGGCATTATGGTAGAGAGAGGAGAGCTGTGACTTGCAAAATGCATCTGGATGAATGAGACTAACTTCCTATGACTAATGTCCCCCAAACATTAAACTAATGATTAAACTAAAAAATGCAAATCCCCAAGATGTCATATGCTGCTGGGCGGACGGATGGAAAGGAGCCTTGCAAACAGCCCCAACGCTGTGTGGGGAGCTGGAGAGGAGACATAGATGAAAACAACAGAGCCATATGGTCCTAGCCAATGGTCAACAACCAACAACTGAAAATCACAGGACAGAGAGAAAACTCCAAAGCTAAAGAGCAATGTGTTTCTCTCACTCTGTCTCATTCTGGCACTTTTCTCCAAGTTTGGAAGTGATGGGGGATGGAGAACAGAGCAATGTCATAGGAAGAAAATCTGCAAAGGTCCCCCCATGTGGCTCTGTAAAAGATATGACAAGTGGTGACCTTTACCTGCTTAGAGATTTGCCATCCCCAGGGAAACAAGTAGGTGTTGTGTTTATGTGACCTCCCAGTAACTATCTGTGTGTTCCCACTGATCCTCTACCAGTCCACAAGAAATGGGACCAGTTTCCCAAATTGAGAGGAGCCTGGCCTGGAATGTGCAGGACACCCCAGAAAGTCCAACTCAATAGATGGCTCCTGTACCTTGATGACTCAGGAATGTCTGCTTTGGGGGTGCAGCCATCTTCTGAGCTAACAGTTTGAAAAATGTAACTACCTGATCTTAGGAACCTTTTCTTCAAACTACCTCTAAGCAAATAGCTGATTGTGTCCCTTCCTCTTCAATGTACTTGTAACTACAAGACAGAGGTTTTGGCATTTCATGTTTTCTAGATCCAGGGAGACCCCAATATTGCATGTCTTATTTTGTATGTATATACATTTTAGGAGGAAAAATATTGTTTTTATTAAATTTTCAGAGATTTATTGGTTTAAAATGTCTAATTGGTTTCATGCAGCCAAGAAGTGATAATCTTAGTTACAGACAATATGAGATAATGTTTTCCAGATGTGTGAAGGAATTGTATGGGACCCCCATTAGAATCTGGCATTGGGGTTCAGAAATACCCACTTTATAGACTCTCTTTTTTAGAGTAAAGGAGATCTGATATGAATTCTTCTGTTCAGATTATACGACTAGATCAGAACAAATGCTATAAATAAGGGTTCTCTCTTTAATGTGGTCTTATTTCTAAGTGAAATTAATGAATGAAATGCCCATACTTACCCAGAGGTCATTCCTGTTACTTTACAAACGATATTAAGTTACAGGTCTTATAGGAGACATCACAAGGAGTAACATATCATTCAATGCACATATATCCTCATATTCTGTTGCATTTCATTAATATAGTCATGCCACTTTAGAGTCAGAAGAGGCCACAGCAACCTCCCTCTCACTGTGCAGAAGAGGAAATCAAGACCTAAGGTCGGAGAGTAAGCCAGGCCCCAGACGAGCCCTGGCTTTTGTTTTGTTTTGTTTTGTTTTTATTTTTTTAAGGTTTATTTATTTAAGCTGGGGTACAGGCCAGAGGCATGGGGCGGGGAGAGGGTTCACCAGAGACAGAGCGGGGAGCAGAACAGGCAGATCAGAAATACACTGCTGAGGGGAGCAGCAGGCAAGGCAGGAGAGGTCTGCTGCACCATGTGGGAATCTCCCCGGCGGGGCGTCGAACTCGCGTCACCGCTGCCGACAGCTCCACAGCGCAGCGCTCAACCGCTGCGCCACCAGGGAGGCCCCAAGAGCCCTGGCTTTTGAATTAACCCTGAGAAACAGCTGTCGAAGATCTGAAGCTATGGAGAAACTGGTCCCCCCCTTCCTAGAGGACAATCTGGCACCTTCTCAGTGATGGCATGGCTTTCTGCCCTTCCCTCTCCTGCCAGAAGGCTTACTCCACAGGACTGTGCTTGCGCAAACTGTGTGAGGGTGGCAACTTCTAGCAACAGGGTCTGTTTGTTTGTTTTTCAGCCTCTCCACACTTTCTCTCCCATGACTGCCTTCACAAAGCCTGCTATACACAAGCTGGCCTGCCAGTCACCTCCCATCACGAAGAACAACAAGTCCTTACTGTTGAAGGTGAGAAAAGAACAGTGAACATTGTTGTTCTTCTTTCCCTTCACCATCTAGGGCTTTGCTGGAAAGAGAGAGTCCTGGAATTTACACAAGGGAAGGGTATACTCCAGGCAAGAAGCCACTGAGGGTCTGAGCAGAGACCCAGGGCTGACCTTCGGTTGGTCTTCCAGGTTGACATTGTTTGAAGAATGCAGGTCTGTGTTTGCAGTCTCTGGGTTTTGGTTTGCCCGTGTTTCCTCGAAGCTGATTCGATTCGGGTAACACACTGAGGTGGAACTCCCTCAGGAGGGACACGCTCTCTCCTGCTCTATCTCAGCCCTGTGCTGTGCACAGGGCAGGGGCATACAGTGCTCAGGACACAAGACACGCAGTAGCATGCTGGAGTTCTCACTTGTGAGGAAGAGGAGCCTCCCAAGCCAAACCACGGCCACGGCCCCTCACTCAGGCAGCGTGACTTCCAGTTCAACTCCCATCATGGAGCAGGAACACTGCAAGCTGACAACCAAGCGCTGACAGGGAGGAGAACCCCACTCTAGGCCCAGGTGCACCTCCACACCTCCACAAGGCCCTGCACACTGCAGGGTTAGCTAAAGTAGAGATGGTGGGAAGGGCTGTTTTGCTCCTATTTTTTCAAGGCAAGTCTGGAAAGCTGAGGTGCCTGCAGGCTGACCCTCACCTGGGAAGGACAGCCAACACCCATCTGGGTAACGTGTTACCAACCAGAGGTCACCCAAACAGTCCAGGGCTTGCTTCCAAATATTCGTTCTTGATCCATTATTCATCTAGGCTGAGTTGGCCAAGGGGAAGAGGAGACACAGTCGGAAGCACAGGATCAAGCTAGCCCTGGGCAAAACTGTCGAATCCAAACAGCTTGTTTCCAGAGACCCCTGCTCCTTTCACACACTTGCCCTTCTTCAGAAATAACTTCCTCCATGGGCCTACGACCACACCCCACCAGCCCTCTGCCCAGCAGAGCAGGCACCTCACTCACCGCACGATGTTGGTGCTTTCTGCTTATTGAGAGTCCTATGCACCGTGTTTTAAAAGATGGTCTGACTTTCTCATGGTGCAATTTTTATCCAAAAGTAACGACTGGAGAGTGGTGGGATGTGCCGCAACAGTGGGGGAAGGGACTATTTGGGACCTTCGCAACATCCTTCAAGTCAGTCCAGGGAACATCACCAGAGGCCTCCGCACAGCTGAGGCTGGTGGGCCGGGCATCTGCATTAGCCCTGCGCTCAGAGCCGCTGCTCCTTCTAGCAATTATAAGTCCCGAGTGCTCTTGTCAGCAGCAAGGAGAAATATTTGCAAAGAGCATGTCTGAAAGAACACTGGAATAAACAGAATCCACCCCAACACTCAATCTGTTTTATATGTGGGCTACTTTCTCCAGCCCTCAGTTTCTTTCTCTGAGAAACACAGGGGTCTAGTTGGTCGATCATGAGGATCTGCCAGCTCTGAAATGCTAAGACTTTCTATTTCAGTCATGATTTATTCAAAGATGTGGAAATGGGAAGCAGCGTCATATTTAAAAAGCTAGTATCAAATGGTTATTTTAAGTATAATTTTAAGAACTTAGCCAGAATTCAGTCCTGGCAAGGATCCTCAGAACAACATCTGCTGTCTTGACTCTTAGCACCCCCACTGTACAGATGAGAAAACTGAGGTGCAGACCACTCAGGGTGCTATAAAGCAAGAACCTGAACACAGCAAGGAGACTGTGTGTTCGGAATCACTGTGCCATGCTACCTCCCACAGCAGAAAGCCAACCTGTTCTTGAGGAGCGAGGCAAGTGGGCAGAGCTAGGGCCAAGAAGAAAGAGAGCAAAGGCGTGCTGGCGAGGACGGGTGGTCCTGGCGCCCTAGGCTGTGGGGTTCACACACCACAACAGAGCATGGCAAGAGATCTAAGCAGAGAGCAGCCAAGCCTGGCCTGTCTGAGTGTGTGAAAATGAGCCCCCTTGCTAACAGCTTAAGGCTTGAGAAGCCCATGCACCATTCCGTGCAAGACCGGCAGGCAGAGGTTTGTCACATACGTGCTGTGCGGCTTGTAAGGCCCCGTGCCCACCGCAGCCGAAGCTGCAGAGAAGACAGCTCCTCCGCACCAGGGCCAGTCACTACATGCCCTGGGTGAGGAGGACACGGGCCGCCAGGATTGATCTGACTTTCTATTCCCTGGAACTCCCCAGGCCTGACCACACAGACATACAGGTCTCCAAAAAGAATACTCAAGAAAAAGATTGTTTCCTCCCTTTCTGGAAAGCTGATGGCAAATAAGCAAAGCTGTGTGTATGACTGTACAGGAAAGAGGGAGACAGACAGAAACACAGAGAAGGGTGGGGGAGAGAAAGAGAGAGAGGGTGGCGAGGGGACAGAAAGAGGCAGAGAGAAACACATGGAGACTGAGAGCGAGCAGACAGAAACAGAAGAGACAGCAGAGACAAACAGAACACGGCAGAGAGTGTGCAGTGCACGCCTGACAGACAAGTCAGACTGACAGACTGGCAGACAGACATGGACAGGAGGAGGGGTAGGGGGAAGGGAAAGAGAAAGAAACAGACTGAAACCTGACTCTCAGATAGCCTCCTTTAAAGCTACCAGTTTAAATAAATCTAGCTCCTAGTGTGGTGTTTGGGAGCCTCTGTCAGTGTCTTAAAATCAGTGTTTTAGCTCCACCCAACTTTTGCAGTTTTTTGGTTTGGCTTCTTTTTTTTTTAAGTTACAGTCTGGCATAAAAGTGTCAGTTTGTTATGTGGGTGGGTAATGGTATGCTTTTAATTAAGGAGGCAGAGACTAAATTAAACCACATCAAGTGGCTAGTGTTTCTTTAATTTCAGATTGCGGGTCCCTTACCCTGAGCCCAAGGAGTTGGGTTAAACCATGATTCTCCTTTAATGGTTATGGCTGAAAAATCCTATCTCGTGACCAGCTTCATAATTGATTAAACACAACTGTGGACTCCCATGATCAGGAAGTGCAATTTTGCTGGTGTCGCTTCAAGTCTAAAATACCTCCAGGGTAATTACAGGCTCAGAGGCAACACAGAAGGCTTTGAAGTAGGGAAAGAAAAGATTAGGGAGTCCAGAGGATCTGTGCCTGTTCATTTGTCCTTCATGGCAGAATCTTGAAAGCCTCTGGGGAAGATGTCTCTGTCTGCAGGGCTCCGGGGTCTGGACATCCCCGTCTGGTTACAGATGTGAGGAGGATAGCGGTGTCCGGGTCACAGCAAGCACCAGAGGTCACTGCGGCACACCCTCGGCAAGTCTGCCTCGTCCTGTGGGCTCCTAATGCAAGTTTCATGCAACTCTGATGCTCCTGACCTTGGATTTGGTTTGCCCAATTGGCTGCAACTTAAGCTGTCCACTCAAGGCGGGGAGAAGTGCACTCTGTCTGACCAGCTAAATTATTTACCTTAACAGCAATTATCAAACACTACAAGCCACACTCTAAAGCCCTCTCTGCAGTTCAAGCAGAGAGGATATAAACCTTATTCAGAAATGGAGAGAGAGTGGAGGGTTCTTTTTTATTTTTAATTAATAATAGGTTAGAAGTAAAAACCATTATTAGTGACAGTACATAATGGGATAAGCCAGACCTGCATTGTTAAGAGGACTATTTAAAGAATTGTTAATGAATTGAATTTGAAGTTCTTCGTAGTCAACCCGGAGACAACTAATGGTTTCAAAGTAGAAAAGTGAAGAGTTATTAAATGCTGTATATTTATTGCACTAATAATCAGATTGCCAGAGGCTGGGAGAGATGCAAATATCGGTCTAAGCCCTGTTTAACCATTAGCTGTGGAAATGCAAGGACGCACTGGGGGGAAGTTACTGCGTGCAAACGTTTGCCAGTGCCACTGTGATGAATAGTTTGTGGATTAGGACCATAACTACTCCGATCCCAGGAAAGCCTATTTCAGCAGAGGATAGAATCATAACTTAATTTTTTTACTGGCACTTGGAGAGAGACAAGGACAATATTTCTGGCAGCTGCCATTTTACATACAGAGTTTTGTATTTAAAAAAAGCTCCTACCACTTCCAGTTGCCCAATTTTTCCAGCTTTCCCAGGAGAAGGTAAAATCCCTCATGTCCTAGCATGTAGAAAAGAGCTCTTTCTAAGGCAGAGGCCCCTCTGAGGCAAAACCGCAAAGATCCTCTGGCACCCTTATGGAAACTCCCCTCAACGAGTGATTCACTTCACCTGGAGTAAACCTCAGAGTAGAAAGAATATGCATTTGAGACAGAGCTGGAATTCTGGATTTGCCACTTCCTAGCTAGAGAGCATGGGAAAGTCATTTCTCCCTTGGGACCTCCCTTTCCTCATCAGCAAAAGAAGGCTCATAGAACCTACTTGCAAGATTGGGTTGAGGATTGATGATAAATTGGGCCAAGTGCCTCGTGTAATGGCTACAACATAATAGGTTCTTGTTCTAGAGACTTCCCTAGGATCAGATCTTCACATGAGGATTATTGCGTATGTGATTCACTAGGACTCTTCCCAGGGCAAATCTGGAAATGAACGGGAAAATCAGGACAAGTAAGGGAAGACACAGACGAGGACTTGATTTCAGGAAAAGTCTCATGGAAGACAGCTTCCGATAGAACCCAGGGGGAGTCTAGAGTGGAAGTTATGCCTTAGAGTTGCCAGAAGACAAGAGACGGGGCTTTCAGATTTTTAGACCTGTTCTTCATTGGTCTAGGTCTCCCCCTGGGAATATAACTTCCAAAGCAATTTTTAGCTTTCCAAGTCATGGGCACAGCAGTCTTTGGTATTCTTGAGACAGTGGTCCAGAAATGTCACAGTTGCCTACTTTTTGGGGGCAGGCAACATGACCGGGGTGCCCCCACATGGGGAGAACTCTCCAAGGAGATTTGGGCAGAGGACTACACCATCCCAGGGAGTGCTCAGCACATGGTCGCTATAGTTAGAACTGGCATCGATTTGATTGCCTGCCTTGAGGTAATCCCCACAAGCTCTCTCTTCAGCCATCTTTTAGTTGAATGTGGAGTGATAGAGAGAAGGTGTCCATCTTCTTCTTTCCTGAATTCAAATCAACAGGGCCACAGTGAGCACTTGATATGTGTGTTTCATTAATTCCTTTGGGAAAAGACACACTGACTTGAAATGTAGGCTCCATCCCAGTCCACTGCAAAGAAGAGGCTCCCAAATTAAAAATGCAAGAGCTGCCCAAATTAAGAACATATACTAAGGTACAAAGAACCAAAGCAGGAAACACAGCAGCTCCTGATCTGCTGTCATGGATGAAGAAAAATGGTACCAGTGGAGAAAGTACTGAATACAGGAATTGGTGAGAGACTAAACGGGCTCCAGGCTGAGTTGATCTAGGGCCAGGTTTAGGAAGCAGAGCACTAGAACAACAGACAGGCACTAGATGAAGTATCACTGGCCCTCCCAGGTCCCCCTGAGGAATGACACCTTTGCCATTAAGAACCCTACATGATTAATGAAAGCACAGATTTTCCTCGGAGCCTGTAACTTAAAAAATTATCAACATCTAAAAGAGATCAGAAATTTCCAATTGTAAGGAACCTCAGAGATCATTTAACCTCAATCCCTTGTTCTATGGTGAGGAAATTAAGGCATGAAAGGTTAAAAACGTTACTACAAATTACGGCACAAATGAGGTTAGAGTCCGTGTCTCTCATTCCTAATTTATTGATCTTTGCATTGTTCCACATTAAGTCTATAAATACAAGATCCCCATGTACATAAGAGCAGAATCCTTCTGTTCCCCTGACCAGGGGTCAGCAAACTATGACCTGCAGGCCAAATCCCACTTGCTGTGTCGCCTGTCTCAGCAAAGTTTTACTGGAACACAGGCATGTTAGTTCATTTATGCATCGTCTGTGACTGCGTTCACACTATATGCAGAGTTAAGTGGTCTGGACAGACTGCATGACCCAAAGGACTAAAATATTTACTCTCTAGACATCTGCTGAAAAGTTTACTGCCACAGACCACTGGGAGGTAAACATTACCAAATGAACCAGTCTGACCTGTGGGGTGGGATAGGTAATTTAATCTGGTGACTGTCTAAATATCTTACTGAGTAAACCTGAGTAACCTGAGAATGGATGGTGGTGCAATTTGCTGGAAGTTCCTCTGAGGAAGCTCATATTGTGGAAAAGATCAATCCTGCTTTCTTTCTTAAGATCAACCCAACGTCATTCTGGGGTAGCAAGGCCTTGGACACCACATAGGATATTGGGTTCTAGGACATTTTAGGTTAATTCAGACACATGATTCAGGGATAAGACCCTCAAAGCTGCTTTCCAGTGTCATTCAAAGACCAACCACCCTACTGCCCACGAGAACATGCTTTCTCCCCAGTCTTCCAGGAAACTCCTAAACTTAGACAAAGACAAACAGATGTTCCCTGCTTCAGCACCACCAGAAAGATCTCTATTGTCATTCATGGGCTAACTACGTATATTCAGCAATGCCAGTCTATACATTTCATTGTTCTAATAAGAAAAAGGTGCTGATATTTTTCCCTATCTCATCTGCCTGATTCTTGACAGAGTAAAGTGTATCTCATCAAGCCACATGCATCAAAGAGTTTAAGGTACAAATCACCAGGATTCAGCAAACAGTCCAAGGTGCTCTATAGGAAAAGCTTCATAAATGCTACTACTTCTCTAGGAGATAAATATGATTCAAACTACTGATAAGTGATTTGATTAACAAAGTACCTTTCTGTGGGCACTCTGGAGTTGGCTCAGAAGCTGGGTAAAGCTAAGATTTTTGCAGATACCATTCCGGCTGTATTGCTACTAAAAGATATTTTATTTGTGCAAACCTGAGATGCTTTTCTTTTCCACATAAAAGACGATCCCTTGAGAGTCTTGAAAGTCACATCATCACCAGAATGAATAATTAATAATAATATAACTAATATATAATACATAATATAATTTACATACAATAATATATATTATAATAGTGTTAATAATACATTACATTGTATTTAAATTTTAACTATGAAAGGAAATGGACAGATGGTCTAAAAGCCATTTCCTGCATCCATGTGAGACTCAACTTTCAAATGAAACCCAGCAGGCCTCCCACCAGGGCCTCCAAAGATGAGGCAAAATCACATCTGACAGCCTCCAGTGAGTCTCAGGTGCCACATGCACTCACACACTCAGCATCCCTCCAACAAGAAAGAACACTGTGGTGAGCAGGAAACTAACACTCTAAAGTGGAGAGGGTAAGAAAATGTCCTGCAATATCAGCCAGAAGGGCTCCTCTGAGACCCACGCCTACAGCAGTGAGCAAGAGAACCGGTTCCTCTCAGAAATACTGATAAACTGTGCTGTGTGTAGCTGCCCCAGAGCAGAGGCAAGATCGAGAGACCTGGAAGTTACTGATGCTTTTGGAAAGGCTCCCCCAGGAGGAACCGCTCCTTAGAGGTGTTGGCTGCCTGGCTGAAGAGTAGAGGTAGTGTCCCTGGACCACCTGAATGTCCCGATTGCTCAGTAAGCACGCGTCTATCTGCACACAGCATTCCTGTCCATACGGAGATCGTGGAGACGACCTTTCAGTGAGTCCAGCACTAGTGAGTCCCACACATGCACTTGAGGCTCCCTCCTTACCCTGTCCTCTCCCAGGAATCTGGGCTCTTACTCTTCTGCCACAGCCAGACAAGAAGCACTCTGATCTCTTCATTGGGACGATTTGTCAAACCCTTCTTATAAGTTTTTTGGAAAGCCCCCAAAAGGAACAAACTTTTTGGAACTTTTGGAATGAGTGAGACAGTTGCTCAGAACAAGCCTAGCGAGCATGGGGAGTTGTCAAGCTAGGGATAACGTGAAGGACTGAAACCGAGGTGAGTGGTGAAGCCCTGAGTCTGCCCTCCTGGGCCGGCTCTGAGGGGGGCAGTGAGGGCCAGTTCCACATAGCACCGAGGGTGGTGGCAGCCCATCCCCAAGTGCCCAGCAGGGGAAGACAGGCTGAGAAGTCACTGGGTCTGAGTGTGTGTGAAAAGACCATGACACCCGCAGGGGCATCTCAAACCATGTAGCCCACTGCAGATGTCCACACAGTCACCAGCAAGAGAGGGCACCTGAAAGTTTCTCAGATTTGCGCCAACGGCCTAGGTGCCAAATAAGGCCCACCAAGCCAACTCCTGTTTTTGTAAATACAGGAGCACAGTCACTAGTATTTGTTTATGTGTTGTCTGCACTGCTCTCATTCCTCAATGGCCTCATTGATAGTTGCCACAGTGAGCCCATGGCCAGTAAAGCCCAAAATAGTTACTATCAGACCCGTTACAGGAAGTTTGCTGACCTGGGTTCTTTGTGATTGAATCTGTTTTAGAAGCTAATTAGATCAGGGAACATGTGGTGAGCTATCTTTTCTTCCCAATTTTCCTCAATGACATTTGACCTTTCTATCTATATGGAAAGCAACAACAGAATCTAGCAAATAACTGTATTAGTCTCCTATGGCTGCCATAACAAATTACCACAATCTGGGTGACCATTAACAACAGAAATCTATTCTCACAGTTCTAGAGGCTACAAGTCCAAAATCAAGATGTTGGCTGGACCTACTTCATCCTCATTCTCTCCTCTCTCTTCTCTCTTCTCTCTCCTCCCCTCCT
>PVIJ01009486.1:12886-24660 GCA_004024925.1 Scalopus aquaticus
CTCTCTCTCTCTCTCTCTCCACTAGGGAGCATTCTTCCTGGCCTTTTTCTACTTTCTGGAGATTATCAGAAATTCCCCATATCCCTTGCTTTGTAGATGCATCATTCCAATCTCCACCTCCATTTTCACATGGCGTTGTCCCTATGTGTTTGTGTCTCTGTGTCCAAATTTTCTTCTTCTTATAAGGGTATCACTCAATTCAGTACAACCTCAACTAAATTTGATTATATCTACAAATACCCTATTTCCAATTAAGGTTCTGGTAAACATAAAAATCTGAATGACATTAAACCCATGATACTATTCAATCCAGAACACCTGGCACTTGGTACTCAATAAATGTTATTTTCTTGCCTTTCTTAATATCTCCTGACCAATTCCAAGCCAGTTGATGCTTTCCCTTAACTGTTCTGACAAGCTGATCAGAACAGCTATTGCTCCCTCCTAAAGATCCACATTAGGTGAAGTCCATTAATGACACTGCTCTTCTTATTTCCCAAATCTTGACAATACTGAAACTTCCCAAAGAACTTATCTGACCCTCTAGCCTCCATGGCTTCCTCTGATCTGTCTTGTGGGCAGACACAAAAATCTAGTCTCCTTTTGGGATGAACACACTGTCTAGTAAAGAGTAACAAAGCTGTAACAATTCTCCACTGAACTCTCTTCCCTGTGATTTTATAATCATAATTATTTATTTTACCATTTTAAATAATACCTGCCTTTGTCTAGTGCTATCAAGGAAACATAAATGTTAAAGGAAACCATTACCTACCAACAGATCATATCAACAATGGTAGGAATATCAGATAAAATACAGGACTTCCAGTTAAATTTGAATTTCAGATAAACAATATCTAATTTTTTTTACTCTAAGTATGCTCCAGATTTATTCATAGTCCACGAGTAAATATTATTTTATAAAATTCTGTGATTATTATGTGAATAACACACTTCTACTGTTTCATTGCTCTGTAGCTCTATTTTAGGACTTTTTTATTTTTAAAAAATACTGAGACCCTAAGAAGCTACATATAGGCAGAGACCTGTCCTGACTTCTCGTGACAAGTCTCAGGATCCTTCGCTGAGGGTGACAAGTGGTGGTATTCTCTCGCACAGAGCATCAAGCCATAAGGGCACAACTATGCCTCGTATGGGGCACAGATGAGAACTCAGGAAGACTAGAGGGGACTGGAGCCCTGGGCCAGTGCCCCACCTATAAACAGCTCATCCATCTTCTCCAGAGCACCCTACAAATATTCTCATTTTATACTTGTGCCATGATGTGAAAAATGTTGGGAAGCACTGTTTTAGCCTCTAGGGGAAGCTCACAGTTCTGTCACCTTGACCCTCGAAATCCACCCTTGAGGAGGAAAAGAAGCTCTGAAATGGATCAATGACAAATCAAGTCCTTAGAGACTTACAATTCTGGTTCCCATAGTATGTAGAGTCTTTATGAATGAGAGGAGTAGAAGGAAAGTAAATAAAACCAGACTGGGGCAAACCCTTCTCGGAGTGTTTCCCTTTTGTTTTCCTTACTATGTTCCATGTTAAGGGTTTCAACTAGCTCTGTGTCTAACTGGAACTTCTTACCCCCTTCCCAGGCTGAAGGTACAGGGCAGGAAGCACAGATGAAAAGGGCCACTTCTGCTCTGTCCTTTGAGGAGGGGATTAGTTTCTCTGACATCTCCATCTCTTCCAATGGTGGTGAAAAAGATACAGTTCAGAGGGCCCTGGCAGGAGGTATGTGGGAACTGTGGGCAGTGAGTGTTTGCCATCTCTGAGACCCTCATCTCCTGAACAGCAAGCATTGATCTGTCAGGTTAACATAATGCCTATAAAGCTGTCAGTGTCGCGAGGAAGGCATGAGATTAGGTTTGAACAATTCTTGTAATGAAACCCAACATAGAAACCTGGTTTTGTGACTTTGGGCAAGCCAATACATTCTCTGAGCCTCAATTTTCTCGCATGTGAAATGGGGACAGTAACCCCTTCATCATTCCTCACCGGGATGTTGTAGGATTTAAGGTATCAACGTGAAGAGAAAGAGCATAGCATCACCCCAATTATACACAGAGGGCTTAATAACTGTTAGTCTCCTGCCATGTCCCTCCCTACTTCCCCATTTTTCTCAGAACCCCAAGGAACTGTGCTTCCACCGCCCCCCTGTCTATAAAGGCAGCCTCATCTCTTTGCCTGTACCCTCCAATTAGGTGTCCTGTGTCTCAGCTGCCCACTCCTGCTTCACTCAGGCCTCACTCTCCTGGCTTTCTAGTCACCATGATCTGTGTGGCTAGAAATGGAGATTCCCAGCCACATCAGCTATCTTATCAGCACTTAAGATCTACTTTTAGCAATCCCAGTTTTTAAAGAGAAACTTCCCCATCTTTTTAAATATTTTAAACATTTAACAGAACAGCACTCTGTCTAATGATGCTCTTGCTGTTTCCTGACACCTCCTATTCAAGGGCTAAAGTCACCCTGCAGTTTTCACCATCCAAACTCCAAGTCAAGTTAATCTCAAGACCATAAACCTGATCAGTCCCCTTCCCTCCTCAAACACTCTTAGTGGCTCTTTGGCTGACAGTCAATGTCCTTCATGACTCCACTCAAGCTAATATTTCAGTATTTCAGTTCTAGTGACTCATGCCTGGCATTCCAACTTCAGCTAACATAGAAATGACTGCTGTACAAGGCTTTCACTTTCTTCGAATGTTACCTGGAATGTCCTTCCTCATTTCCACATGTACAATAACCCTCTCAAAAAAATATGCTTCCCCCAATCAACCATTTTGACATTATTCCTTCTCTGACTCCCAGAGGATTAACATGTCCTGAATTTAATGACTGATATTTAAATAACAATAACAATGAAACAACCATCCCAACCCTGTATACAGCCCTCACATCTCCATGGTGTCCTCCAATATGTGCCTCTGTGTGATCTCATAAGTTAGATTATGATCTCTTCAAAGATAGAGGCTTTTTTTCCCCTTATTTCTCTCTCTATTCCCCCAGGGCATCTGATCCACTGCTTTGAACATAGAATAAAGTACAATTTTTAAAAATGATAAATGATTGAGTCTCAAGAGGAAAAAGCCATAGGAAGTCAGATGCTGTGGGAAAGGAAGGTTGATGACCTCAAAGTGCTTTTCACAATCCTTAGATGACACTGTTCCAGTTTTATTTTATGCATTTACTCATTCTAAACATATTTAATGTTCACACACTATGTGCAGACCTAAGGGTTTTGAAGGTGTGATTAATGAAGGGCCACAGAATGTCCCGTATCTCAACGAGCCTTCATCTAGTTAAGGGACTTGAGGCATGGTCATAAATGAACATTGATAGGGAAGCCTCAGATGAACAATCTGAGGCATGAGATATAAACAAATGCTCCCAAAGTTTGAAAGAGGTAGAAGCCTTCCAGTTATAAGAGCAACATCCAGACCAAAGAGAGCCTGGAATTCAAGGGTCAATAAGTCCAGCTCAGTGGACCGCCATCAAATATGGGGATGGGAACAAAGAGCCCCATTGTCCCCATGAAGGCACACATCTAGAGATGATCCTGAGATAAAGGGGTAAAGAGGGCTTCTAATGAACTCAGTCACTATGGTCTTGGAATCCTTATGCATAAACTAGAAATAAAGTTAGCGCTGAGATGAGATTGAAACGAAGCACTCGTCAAAGGTCTTCTGCCACTTTAGGAACAAACCACTATGCCTAATAAATGGCAGTGAACAGTTATTACTGAGATAGTTCCTCAGTCTGAGTGCCACAGGAGAAAAGCGTGTCTTTGATTTAACATGTTTTGGAGGTGGGGGGGATAAAAGAAAAAACATGTTAAGTCTACACATAGATAAAAACAAAGATGCCAACCATGTATCTTAAAATGCTGAAAAGTTATTTCCTAGAATTGAAGAAATATATCAGGTAGTTGATAGTATGTCTCATCATGTCAGTTAATTTTGCTTAATTTCCTTGGAGTTTAAACCTAAGAGAAGTTCATATAAGTTGGAGACCTCAGGATATTTGTGTCTGTCAAAGCAGGATTCTATGGCTCAGTCCCCCAGAGGATGAATTGGGACCTTCCTGTACACACACACACACACACACACACACACACACACACACACACACACACACACGGATTCCAGATATGGAAACCCAGGAGCAAATCACCCTTCACAGTAAACTTGTTCATTGTCTGAGCAGAATCGTGTTCTTTTAAAAATAAAACTGTGAGTGGGAGTGCTTGCGTTCTGGAATAGAGTCTTTTTTTCTTCCCTTCATCCCATGTTCCTTGGCTACATGCTATTATGTGATATTCAGGACTGTCAAACCTTCTGGAGCCATAAGCATTTTTCAGACAACCAATCTCAATATGCATTATCAAAATTAGATCTTTTCTCTGCAGATGACAATTATGTATTATATGGTTACACGCTTATGAGTCTGTGACACCGTATTGTTAGACTTGGGTATTGACTTTTAACAATATGTTACCTTATTATATTTGGTGTCGCATTATGCCTGGATTGCAGCATTTGTCCCGTGGCCCCACTCAGGCTGCAATTAGTTTCTCAGTAAGTGTCAAACAGCGTTGGGGGGAAGAGTGGGTGAAAGGTAACTTGGAACTGATTTTCTTTTGCAACTGTCATTTAACTATCCTGTTCCTCAACAAAAGAACTTCAACTACGCCAAAAAAAAATACAAGTTGTATGTCCATCAGTAAGACTGCTGCTAAACAAATGGCATCTCTGGTTGGGAGTTCACACACTCTGAAGGTCTTGAATACCACACTACGGTCACAAAAGAACTGACTGCAGGGCAGGGAAAGAGAAGAAATAGGACATAAGAAGCTCTGCCTTCGTTTCTATAAACACAAACTCAATGCAGTTTAAACTCATAAACATGCTAAAAGGAGCTAGAGGTAGCCTGCTACTTTCTCATATATTTTTATAGACCTTTCTGAATGGTTTCAGATTTGACATAGTAACTGCCTGTTACTAGAAATAAACTGTAAGTCAATTCCATGCTGCTATAATTCACTGCCCAGGCTTCTTCAAAAAGATTTAGTGATGCCCATGATGGACAGCAAGCCCCCTGACGTTTGCATTTTTCTCTTGGTTTTTTGTAGTGCCTCCAGCTTGTTGACCTCCCGGGACCTGCAAGGAGAAGGCCTTCCCAATGTGTCACCATTGCCACCAAGCACGTAAGAGACTTGTCTTCACAAGACAGCAAACGAGACGTTCTCTCCAATTCTCTTTGGGTGCATCTGCCTCTCTCTTTATTCCCATTGGTTGACAATCATTGTTCCCATAAGAGTAACCTGCTTCTGAAAGAATAAATTAAACCAAGGTCACAATACCGCCCAGCAGGAATTAGGTGCCTGGAAAGTAGCAATACCTCATTTCCTTGGCTGGCATTTTCTTTTGGCTCAAGACTTTGGCTGCATCTCCACCATGTCACGCACCCAGATGGAAAGTGAAAAATCCATTCAGCCATCTGGCTGTTTCGGTCTACACAATGCCATGCATCTGGGGCCATCTGGGAGATGGACTGAATTTTTTCACTTTCTGCCTGGTTGTTTGGTATGGTGTAGATGCAGATGCAGTCCTTAACTAAGCTAAAGTACTGGATCACCCTCTGCCCCATTTGAAAACACATACCAAAAAAGAGGCTGGGACACCGAAGCCTATAGCACCATTCTGGAAAATAAATTGAAACTTTGTGAATAGCCGTATAATATAAACTGCAGGAAATAATAAAGGGTAAGACTATTGTTTATTAGACAAAGCAAACACGAGAACTGAATCAAGTGATTATTTGTCAACTTACTTTGTCCCTGACAGCGAGCAAAATATTCTCAAGGGCATATTATTACAATTCTTTTCTAGGGTTGGGCATTAGTCTAAAAGACAACTCGAATGGACTTCTGTGCTTGAAATTGTGCTTGAACTGAAAAATAAATGATTTTGACGCCCTAATTAGTATCTCCTACAAGAGACTCTATTTCTCAGAGTTTGCCCTAAAACAAATAGAGAAATTCATGATACGCTTCCCAAGAATTATGTACAATTTAACAGAATTTCCATCCAGAGTTTTGAACCTCAGTATATTATCAAGATTAGAAGCTTAAAAGCATGGGATGGCAGTCTGAGAGCAAAAGGTATATCAATTGTGGGAAAACATAAATAGTGATTGTGTAAATGAGGGTTTCCCTGGTATTGTAATTAAACATCTTGGAATTCAGAGATACTTTTTCTCCCACCAGCTCATTTCTGAACCTTCTCTTTAGCAAGGTCAGGCAGTTTTCCCTCAGCTTCAGTCTCTGTAGACAGAAATACTCAACTCAGTTTCCACTGTCGGGCAAAATACTAAAATAGGCAAATAACAGGAGTGGGGATGGGAAAACCATGGCTAAGGCATCCAGCTTCGGTGACCCACAGGTCTTCATGACATGCACCCAAGCACTTGTGCCCAGCGTTGGCCCTGGAACTGGTTTCAGATTTTTTAGAGAAAGGATGGAGGGTATTTAGGTCCCAGAAGAGAAAAGACAAATAAATTTATGAAAGGTAGGCTTAAAGGATAAAAATAAAGTCCTTACTGCGTCTATCCCAGCATAATGAACAGGAATCCCCTTGCACACATTTAAATGGCATGTTCACATTTTATGAATCAGACCCTTAGTTTTAATTGCTTCTTGGACTATAGGCCAATTAAGGATGGGTCGGGAGGGCAGGGATCATTCCCACAGCCTCTAAGGTTCTAAGAGGTGGAGCTTGCTTAGCCTGAGGCATCCATTCACACTTGTATTAAAAAAAAAAAAAAAAGGACTGAGTGCACCATTAAACACCTCTAGTAGAAATGCTTACTTTATAGGGGCTGAAAGCAAAAACTGGAGACCAAAAGATCCCCTTTGGCCCCATCTCTTACTTTCAAATAAAATCAATTACAACGTTTCTCCTCGTCTGAGCCATGGAAAACTAAATACCAATATACACAGACCCAGACCGTATTTTGAGAAACTGCCAATAGGTTTGCAAGTCCTCTGAGATCTCCCCTCTTTTTATCTACAATTGATCCTCTGCACCTTTATGCAATACTGAGGTTAAAGATTAAGAGTTTTTAAAAAATATTACATGTACTACCAGCTGCATAAGATACATCTTAATGGACTCCTAATTCCCACAAAGCAACTCCAATATTGTAAATTACTGAAGTAAGTGGTAAGACTTAACAGGAAGAAAAATAAAACCCATTACTACGCTATATGTTACACTCTACGTACTCTGACTTAATGTATAGACTTTCCCCTGCTTTGTTTTGCATAAGAAAATTAAAATTGGTAGAACTTACACAAACGATTTATCAACCATTTCCAAAGCTTTTAAAATCAAGTTTCGATCTGATCACCAGGGTTAGTGGGACAGTCATCTGCACCCCACATTTCAGTGCTGAACATGTCTAAATGTTAATTTTGAGGAGCCTGTGGGGGGCGGTGAGAGGGTCAAGCTAAACAGCACATGCACAGCTACAGCAAATAGCATTTCTCGCTTACAGGTCACTGGTTCAGATCTCACTCCAGTGAGCAGGACCCCAAAGCCATGATCATTTAGTTAGTCAGGGATCTGGTGAATTGAGTTACTATGGGAAGTCTAGTCACTGTCCCAGCTGGACACCTAATCAGAACAAACAGCTTGTTCCTACCACACCCCTGTTCCTCCCAGCTTCCTGCCCTTCCCCCACATTGTTCCAGCTCTGGAGCCCTGACCAAGAAACTGACTGGACCTGGCATGAGGTTTTGCCCTCCTACTTCCAGAAATACCAGCTGTCACCACACACACGTTCACACACACACTCAAAAGGGAGTCGCCATCCCTGGGTTCAGGGGGTAAATCACCTTCTCTGTTTATGCTATTAATCCAGTGTCTTTTGCTAATACCAGAATCACTTGTAATTTCGTCCTTCTTCTAATGTACCATCCACACCACTCTCCAGATAACCAACGAGCTGAACAATATAAAAAATAATTTCTCGATTTATGAGAAAGGTTGAAATGAAATTTCTTCATTTTCCTAATGAAGGAAAGAGGCCTGAGATAAAAGTAAAACAATTTATTAGATTTTTGTTCCTGCGCCACTGAAATAAAATAGAAAACCAGCTTGGCAGTTACTACAGGGACCCAGCATGTGCTCATTAACTCTTTGCCAGGTACAAAGGTGTCCTAACAACTCTGTTTTAATTCCATGATCCGGCCCATAATCCAGTGCTAAACAATAATTAGTATTGACTTGTTAAACAGTAGTTGAAGGCTTCCTTTAAGTGCCTCAAATATACTTTAAGTTCCATAGACAGAGAATCAAAGGAAGGAGGGGCCATAACTAGGAAAGAGAGTGGGAAGCATGAAGGCATTTGTAATGTTTTTAACTGCGAAGAGAGAATTGTTCTCCCTCCTGGTAACTTTGCACATATTTATGCATTGTTTCCAGACCTGCACAGGCACTTTATTCCACCCCATGCCTGCTCTTCAGAAGCATTGTGTGAGGAAGTCTTTCCTTTCCTAATAGCTCGCCTCCACCCCACAGTCCCTTTTACCTTGTCAGACTGACCAAATGTTGGACAATTTTCTCCCCTCTTCTAATGTAGTTTAAACTCTTTCCTGCTAATGGCTCTTTTCATCCTATGCATCAAGGTTTTATTTAAAATCAGCAATAAATGAACACCTCTGGCACTGTGGATATCTCCTGCTTTTATTGTCCAATTGTGCCTCTGGAAATGCAAGAGGGGACACTGACCACATTTGCTGGGGAAGTGATCATCGGGGCAGAGGAAACAGTGGGCTCTGAACCCAGAATGCCTTGCTCGGAGTGGCACTGACACACTGCTGCAGGCTCACCCTCCCACGCCCAGCCGTGCTGTCTCTTCCCAGCACACCATGAGAGCAAGAAAAGCATCAGGCACGAAGGGTGGCACAAATTTACTGGTCTGTGGCATTTCCACATGCTTCACTTCCTCTGCCCCCGAGGAAAACCAGGGGTTTAGGATCCGGATACCATGCCTCTGCTTGGGCTCTGTGACAGAGGGCCATAGGAATCCTTCTCATACAGATTGTATGTGTCAGATTTATAATCCCACGTCAAACCCAGTGGAGGCCCACTGAAGAGTCACCCATCCACCCATCCACCCAGCTACCCAGCCACCCACCCACCTTTCCAGTGATTATAAGCCCCTTCTAATGTGTTTTAGAGAAGAACAAAGATACAATCTCTGCCCTCAAGTGACTTCAAAACCTGATCATGAGGGCCTCCCTGGTGGCGCAGCGGTTAAGCACTGCGCTGTGGAGCTGACGGCAGTGGCGACGTGCGCTCGAAGCCTGGCCAGGGAGATTCCCACATGGCGCAGCAGACCTCTCCTGCCTCTCCCGCTGCTCCCCTCAGCAGTGTATTTCCGTCACTCTGCCTGTTCTGCTCCCCACTCTGTCTCTGGTGAACCTTCTCGCCATCCCACGCCTCTGGCCTGTACCCCAGCTTGTATGTATAAATAAATAAATCTTTAAAAAAAAAACAAACAAAAAAACCTGATCATGAGAAGAAACCAAGAAATTACACAGCAGTTCAAGAGTATAACTTAGGAAGAAAAAAGGCAGAAGCACAGGTGTTTACAGAGAAGACATGGGGAACAGCATGGAGATGGCCAGATCATGCTTCTGGGAGAAGAGGACTGGTGCTAGACCTTGAGGAATGGGTACTGTTTTTAAAAGAACAGAGGACCAGTCTAGACACGGGAAGCAGCACAAAGACTCAAAAGCTAAAAACAGCTCTCCGCTTTTCTTAGACACAACAAGTGCTAGAGCTCACTGGTGAACACTTGAAATTTGCTAAAACATGTCATTGTCCCTTATCTCATTTGCTTCTCCCACCCATCCTGTGGGTAGGTACGGCTAGAAGACTTGTTATAAGACAGAACTAGTTGATGATAAACATGTGCAAGGTCACTGCAGTAATGTCTAATAAAGTTGATGAGAAGTTAGGGACATGAGATGGATGAAAAAGTTTAAGATGAAGAATAAATAGGATGTACTCACAAGAGTGGTTGTGGGAGTGAGGAAAGAGAAGAATGTAAATCTATTAGAAAATTTCTCCAGAGGGTGAGGAGAGCGACATTATTCACTAATGGTGAATAAGGCAGAAAGAGCAGCTTGGGAGAGTACAGAAATGATGATATTGTTCTATATTTAGTAAATTTCCGAAGGCTGTGGAAAACACAAATGGAAATGGCCAGCAGACAGCTACATGCAGACATCTGGTGCTCAAGGTCAGAGGCAGACTGGAAACATAGATTTAGGAGTCATTCGCATAAACGTGGGGTCACAGGGATCCCCCACGAGAGGGGAAATGGACAAGCTTTAAACCTGGGGCATTCCATTTAAGGGGCAGAAGAGGGAAGAGTGCTCTTTTAATTAAGACCCATTATCTATAGAAGGCCCTTGTCAAAATGTAAGAATAACGTGTGGAGGTTCATGGATCATAGATTGAAAATGAAATTGAAAAAGATGAGATCTTAGAGCTTCTTCAGTCCCGCCCCTTCATTTTTCCAAGGAGGAAACTGATAGTGGGAGATAGTGGCTGCACCGTAATTTATTAATCCATTAGCGTCCAAGATTCTCCATGTTCTTGTCGAATTATTTTATTAACTAGTTAGAAAACACAGAGCATTGAAGGGCAGAAACACTGAAGCGACACTTTTCTTGGAAGGGGCTGGGTAGGAATAGGAAGGAAAACCCCAGGAAAAGTTCAGATCATGAAATACCACATAGGGAGGGCAGAGTTAGATGGGGATGGCTCGAAGAAAGGATGGATCCCAAGGCATTCAGAGGGTAAGGATGAGGAGGGAATGCCAGAAAGAAACACAGAGAACATATCAAAGATGATTCCTCCACATCACACACTGAGTCATTTATAAGAAGACTGAAGGCCAACTCGATATGGACTGTTTAACATATGCAGTCTGAGCCAATCTGCATAGACTTACCACCACTAGCTGGAGATGGTGGGATAGAGCACTGTTTTAAACAAGAGTATTTCTATCTACACAGACTTATGAGTGGAGTTCATCCAACTCGCGAAATTTTATCAAGCTGAACAGTTGTGTTGAGTAACACAAAGCGACTCAGCATTTGGTATCAAATAGACGTAAGACCAGTTGTGTGACTCTTAGGAGGTTACCTCACTTTACTGAACCTCAGAAATTTCATGTATTAAACGGAAATTATTTACCAACCTCACTGGGTTACTGGGAAGATAAGTAAGATAATGGATAGAGGTGCCAGATACAAGATAGGCTACCAATAAATATTAAGTCCCTTTCCTGAGATTCAGCTTAAGATAGTCAACCAATATGCTCACACACATACACAATGCATATAATCCAATAATTTATTGCAATGTTCTAGATTTAGAGAAAATTCACGATATAAAGAATCTGCAACAGACTTTTATGCCAGAAATTGAATAGAGTATGACTTGGTAGAAGCCATTTATGGCATAAATAGGGGATTCCACTAGATGTCTTAGCAATTCTGACAAAAGTAAATTGGAGAAATAGGTCAATATAAAATAGATACATACACACAGACAGACATACAGACATACTAACTACCCAGTCACCCTGAAGAAGAAAGTGAAAGATTAAATTTCTAGACCAACCTCTTTTTATCTGGGAGCAATTTTTGTACCTGCAATTAGCTCCCTCAGTCTTCAATCTAAGAA
>PVIJ01009486.1:24760-66731 GCA_004024925.1 Scalopus aquaticus
CTAAAACTTTTCTTCGCTTCCCCCAACTCTCTCTCTCTCTCTCTCTTATACACACACACACACACACACACACACACACACACACACACACACATGCACATGGGAGTGAATAAAAAAAGGAAGAAAAAATAATCTGCGATATTTCAAAAGGAATAGCATGGAATAACCAAGCCACTGTATGTTTAAAATAAAAAGTAATCTTAAGAAATATCATAATCCGGTGTCTCAGTTGGAATGCTTTGAGAATTATCTGTGAATGTTTGGGGATCAAACTGAGAATAATGTCAAGAATCTCGTACAAAGAGCCACTGGCTTACTCTGGGGCCTGGAAAGAGTGACTATCATATTTCAAAGAGAACCAGGATAGCCCAGATTGAGTTGATGGAGGGAGGAGGGGGTAGAATAAAATGAAAAAATTTGTGTTCAAGGTTGGGCAACCTGTGTATGACACAGTCATCTTCACTCTTTATCGTTAAGCTAACTTGATGCCCCAAACACCATTAAGAGGGTAATGTCCACGCATTCACCAGTATTTTGAGAGAATCCAGCCAGCTCCTCTTCTACCATGCATACTGGACTTGCCTATGCCATCCAGTAAACTGGCTCTCGGCTTTAGACTGGCCCTCAAGAATATTCTCCATCAGCTTTTCCCAGTTTGAATGGGCTTTGGGTCACATAAATATTTGACCTTAGCTTTGGGGGATCAAACTCTTGTTTCAGGAAGTACTCCCAATTAACATGCCTTATCACATAAGACGGGAGAAAATGGGCACCAATCTCAGTGATAGACATTTGAATTATTTCCAAATAAAACACTGTTAAAGGTCTTGAATTGCCTGGAAAAAGTAACTGGTCGAGCAGCTGGTTACCTAAAGTCCAGCAGACTGAGCAGGTTGTAATTAAAAGGTTAAGGACTATCCTCTAGTTTATACTCAATTTCTCTACACAGACCTGGTTTAATAGGGTGTAGCACAGAGAGTCAGTCTTGCACTCAACTATTCTCACATGGAGGCAATGTAGGAGAGCCGCCTTGGGAGTCAGAACTAGAAAGTAGAAAGCATTGCCTTGAGCTGCCTCAAGAAAGCAAATCAAATAAAGGAGGGACACTAAGAGTGGAAAGAAACTGCAATTCTGATTAGTTGCCTTATCTTGGACAACCCAGTTAAAAAGCTCTGAGGTTCAATTTGGTCATCTATAAAATGGGAATGATATTAATACCTGTTCTACATTCAATTAATCTGAATAAACTTATTTCCCCTCTGCTGTGTGCCAGGCAGACCATGAAATTAATCAAAGGGACCTATGTGCAAGTGTTTTGTGTATTTTTATATTTTTCGTATGTTTCCCAAACTTTTTTTTTTAATATAGAGTTGAATATACCCAAGGTCACCTGTCAATGGGCAAAGAAAAATCCAGAGCTACTAGGTGAGATTTCTGGAACAAAACTCTAATGACAAGACTTGCTCATATCACTTGAAGGGCAATTACAAGGCAAAGTCCAACGTTGATCCAATATACCTTGATACCCTCCCACATTTTATTCTTGTAGACTCTCTGTGCTTTGTGCTTCCCCAACTCTTCTTGACCCTTCATGGTCATCCTAGGTCTCTTCAGCAGTTCCACCACTCAGGCTCACCTGCCATCAGCAAACTATTCTTTCTGCTCATCAAACTTCTTCTATCCAATTCTTTCAGGTCTTGTTCAGTTTGCTAAATTCCGATGGCACTAATTCTCACCATGGTGTTAGTAACTGGTAAATATCTCTTCCCTTCCTCTGGGCATTTGCATTTTAAATAGATTCCTAGAGAGTTTAGTTTTGAGGGGGAAACAAGTTGAATGTTGAAGAAACTTTTTCTGTACAGATCACACCACACAAGGGCTGCTAAATTTGCTTCTACAGAGCAGGTTCTAGTTCTGATTCCCTTGAGATGTCTCTATGAGACAGGGTGAAGAGAGATGAGAACATGGAATGAGATATCTCAACTGCCTGGAAAATACATACAGAGGTCAGCTGTCAGAGGGAGGTACTCTCACCTCTCCAGTCCCCTACTCTGTGCAGAGCTGGCTTGGGTGGAGACAGAAAGTCACTGAAGGCTGAATTTCCCCCTCTTAGTTCCTTGAATTCAACCTGCCTCCCCACCACCATCATTGTACCATCAGGGGTTTCTTGTTACAATTTAATTTTTCCCAGTTGCACACTGGAGTTCTAATCTGCATCGCACCAGCAGTGGGAACATTTTTAAGAATCATTTCCCAAGACACTTTTAATATATTTCTAGTAAACTATAAACTCTACCTGTCCAGCTGGCTGGGTCATTTGGCAGTGACACACCCACAGAGTCCCGAAGGCCCTGGAGGTTTGCCTCGGTGCTTTCCTAACCAAAATCCCTGCCTCTGACTAGAGGGTAAAGCTTTTCTAATGTGCAACAGCTTCAGGGAATATGATGAGAACTGTCTGCCAGAGAGCCAGGACCTCTTACAGTTCCCTTATGGAAAAGTCTATGCACAGGATTAGACAAGAGACGTTTCAAAGATCTGCACTGAAATTACACCAGTTTTGGGGGAAGCTACATTCAAAAGGCAAAAAAAAAAAAAAAAAAAAAAGTAGATGGTGATTATTTAAAGCCCTAAAACAGACGGTATAGTTTATCAAGTATTTTTAGCCAAATTCAGTGCTGCTTTCAGTGACTTAAAAGCATACTGCCAAATGTAAACCAAGTCCTCACAGGACAGGAGCCAGCAAGCCATCGCCCCTGAATCTGCAAAGTCAGAAGGAAAATGTCATTAATCACAATTCCTAGCTAGCTAGCTGAAAAAATACCAATGAGAAAAAGTGAAAAGCTAATAGGACCTGGGGTGAGGGTGGGAAGGGAGTGAGGAGAGGAGGGTCCTGCTTTCCTTTCAAGAGCTTGCTTTTGTGCCATTTGGATCCAAGCCTGTGAAATAAACAAGGGTTCTGTTTTTGTGGGTTTTGGTTTTCATTTTTCATAATCCAGTTTATGTGACCTTTCTTTTTCTGATAATAAAGGGAAAGGGAGAATGTGGTTGAGACACATTCCTCAGAAGTACAATCAGTGAGACCAAAGGTCTGAGAGGCCAGGGGCGAGGGCAGCCAAACAAACCCAAGGACACGGGGCAGCCCCTCACATTTTATTCTCCAAGCTGTTTTGGGGGGGTGGGGTGGGTTAATAGCTTCCCTTCTGAAACTGAAGAAAATAAATTAAGAAACGGGTGATCTGCTCGCAATTCCTAGTGGGAAAGCTGCCGGTTTGGACAGGCTTCCTTTCATTGCCTTGGAAAGATGGAATTGCACTTAGTTCTGCAAATAACAGAAAGGTCTTTCTGAGGGATACAGTCAGTTTCTCCCTCCTGCAAACTCATCACCAGCACATTACTCACAGCTCTGATGTCCCCACAGGGCATGGCAGTGGGCACCCTTTCAGAAATACCCCAGAGGTCCCTACTTGTTGACGAAGCAAGGAGGAGAAGCCAGCAACACCCCGCCCTCATAGCTGCCACTCCCACCTTGTCCAGCTCATGAAAGTTCTGAGATGCTGGTGTCTTTGCTGCTGCTTTTCATGAATGCCATTTAAGGGAATTTAGAACAATAATTTTATTAAAATGTTTTAGATGCCATATCTCCAATCCATAAAATTTATTGTACCTTTATGCGGAATTATACTGGAGTTGAAACATATAAATCAATTTATAAGGTCTAATGACACACAAACGCTTAAAAACGAAAGGCAATGTAGTAAATTCAAATTACCATTACAAATGTAAGCTTTGTAGTCAATGTGTGACCCGCTAAGGATTATATTTAACTCCCCTGAGAGTGGTTTATCATAAAACTTTATACTTTTATTACAGTGAATTATTAAGTCCTCCATGACATGAGGCATTCCTCGCACTGACTATGGCTTTTTTAATGACACTATAATAGACATCTTGCTAATAGCAGGAGGATTGCTACCTCTGCAGTGAGGAGAAGGGGAGGAGGAGGAGGGAAAGGGGAAAGACAATACAGGATACATGCCTGGAGAAGCCTGTTTCCCAAGGGACTCGCATTAACCATCATACAAGAAAGAAGTGTTAGGAGGTTCAAAACTCAGTTCTTTCCATGTTCTGTCCTGGGTAAAACAACAGCTTCTTGCCTAAAGAAATCCAATTTCAAAGACACACATGGAGAAAGGAAAACAGTTTAGATTTTTCTAAGCAATTTAGTCTTCCATCAAAACTTAAAATCCCCTCCCTGCTGCTCTGCCATAGATTTGCTCCCTTTGGTTCCGATAAGCTTTTTGCTAATAACAGATCACCACGCTCACATAATGTACAGTGACCCACTGCTCATAAACATGACTTCCGGCAATGCCCTCCTCCTCTCTGCGTTGTTTCTGCCCCAGGGCCCCATAGCTGGAGACTCTTTCCAGAGGCCATTTGAGCCCACGGATCTTCACAGACTACAAAGTCTCCAACGAGAAGGAAGGGTTTGAGATGAAATGTTCTGCCTCATGCCTGCAGGCTTCCAAAAGGCAGTCCCAGTTAGTTCCATGTCCCAGGGTATGATCTACTCCTTCCAAAGACTAGTTGAGGTTCTGGTGAACCATTCATACATAATGCCACTTCCACATTCAGGACCATAATTTAGGAATCTTCAACTGCTACAACTAGGGAAGAGCTGGTTCACATAAAAGTGATCTCTCTGTAACATCTGATGAATAGACGGGTTAAAAATAAGACAAAAAGACACAAATAACAATAAAAAAATAAATAAAAAAAAAAAATAAAAAAAAAATAAAAATAAGACAGATACATATGATTGAAAAGGAAAAGAAAAAATGGATGCCTGGACTAAAGTGACTTCTTTGTAGGAATTTCCGGAGCGCTTTGCTTTGTTTTTGTAACCACTCTGTGGTGATTTTCTCTGTGTGTTCACCCTGGAGTCATTTGGTCATTATCTGAGCCTGCAACATGATGGTTGTGACCTCTACTTCTTGCCCAGTGACTTGCCAACTACTTTTAGGCATTTCTTTGCTAACACATGATTCTCCTGCCCACCAAGGCAAATTTCTAGAACTAAGTATTGTATCTCCTCTAAGTAGTGTATTCTAAACTATTAAAAGATAAAGATTTTGGTTACATGGGATTATCATGGCATTTATTTGACTAAATGGGGGGGAGGGAAACAGCTTAGTCAACTGAAAGTTTTCATAAACTCATCGGCTGACAAATTCTATAAATTTTATTGGTTGTTATATATTTTATAGGCACAGGAGAGTAAAAATTAAAGGAAATCACTCTCTTTCACATATGCACACATAAATATACACACAAAACTTAATCTATTTTGAAAAGTTTTGCCAGAGAGTTTAACAAAACAAGTTCAGGAGAATTTTACAAAAACCGTCCCAAATCATTAAGTCATAAACGTTTCTACCCAAAATGTGGTCATTTTTCCCCCTAAAACTAGCCCCTCTGTATCCGTCTCAGGTGTCACTCCATAAGCACAATAAACTCAATGAATTCAATTTTAATTCAATTTAACTGAGTAAGTTGTGAGTGTCTACGACTAAGCAATTCACTATGCCAGGGAGCAGAGCTGAACACCGTAAGCACAGCTGCTTATCTCCGTAAAGGTGATAGTCTAAACTCTAGATTAGCAAACCACAGCCTGAGGGCTAAATTTGGCCCACTGCTTGTCCTGGTAAATACAATTTTATTGGAACACAGCCACACCCATCAAGCACCGCTTTAGCCCCCATGTGACAGAGTGGAGTCATCGTGACAGAATCGTATAGCCCGCAAAACCTAAAATAAGACATCTACTATCTTGGTCCTTCACAGGAAAAAAATTTGCTTACCCCTGGTCTACAGCAGTGGTTCCCAGTCTTAGCTGCAATTTAAATTCATCTGAGGAGCTTTTCAGCAGAATAATCATGGCCTAGACCATCCCAGACTAATTAAATCAGAATCTCGGAGACGCAAGGCCCTGGCATCTCAGCTTCTACAAACACTCCCTAGGTGATTCTTGGGCAGAGGCAGGGGGAGAACCACTGCTAGATAAAACAGGCTTCACAGACATCATAACAAAGGCCATCATGAATGTGACACAGGCTGTGAGTCACTTTCTGAGAGAGCTACTGAGTAACAGGACATTCTCAGTTTCTCCAGGAGAGACCAATGTCCTTCTGCTGTGCCCAGATGTTCTCCCTCACAGGCACAGGACCTATCTGAGAGGGAGTTGATGCTAAGACACTAATCCAGGGAGGACAGGCCCAAATCAGAATTTTCTCAAAGAGAAGGTAATCATTTGGGTATCCACTTCTCTTCACCCTGGTAGCTAAGTACAGCATGCCCCCAGCAAGTTCTAATATTATTTCAGTAACTAAAGTAAGTAAATCAATCTCAGTTACCTGTAGAAAGATCCATTCAATTCAACACACAACATTATTCACCCACAAAACCAAATTTGAGGGGCCATGAAGGACCTCAGAGCCTATTAACATGTCTGAAGAGTGCATCACTAATCAGCTCTAGAATGGAGACAGGAGACCACTCTGGAAGCTTTGTTCAGGCCTGAGTTCCCCTAGGCACTGGGCACAGCAGTGTGGAAGAGGTGAAACACTTAAAGGACTAATGTTCTGCTAACAAGTCCTGCAAACCAGCCTCATAGGAAGCAAATTTAGAACGTCCACTGAGCCAATGAGATCTTCAGAGACCTGGGGAATCCTCAAACTCAGTCTCTATGACCTCACTTACTTTTGATTAGACAACTATTTATCAGTCACTAACTGTGGGCCCGGAACTGTCTAGGCACTGAATGACTTATATTTCAAAGCTCTTACAATCTCCGCTCATGTACAAATGCACACTCACACGCGCGCACACACACACACAGTTACACAAGAAATGTTTAAGTAGCAACAAAAGTGACTCTGTTTACATTCCAAAGGGTGCAACTCAGAGCGGAGCAATTCTTTTCTGTCTAGAGACTGAAGTCACAGGATGGACATTCCTTGGGAGCAAATGGCCCTAAAGTAGAGTCAAATTCCATAGCCACAGGGGAGCAAGAAAGGGGCTTCAGAATGAACTGATAACACCTATAAAGGACAGAATATAGGAATTTGGAAGTGTCAGCACAAAAAAACTTTTCCTTAAGGTCCCTTGCTGAACCTGAAAATTAATCTGACAAAGATAGTTTTTTTTTTTTTTTAAGATTTATTTTTTTATTTATACATACAAGCTGGGGTACAGGCCAGAGGCGTGGGGCGGCGAGAGGATTCACCAGAGCCAGAGCGGGGAGCAGAACAGGCAGATCAGAAATACACTGCTGAGGGGAGCAGCGGGCGAGGCAGGAGAGGTCTGCCGCACCATGTGGGACTCTCCCTGGCCGGGCGTCGAACTCGCATCGCTGCTGCCGACAGCTCCACAGCGCAGCGCTTAACCGCTGCGCCACCGGGGAGGCTCTGACAAAGATAGTTTTAAAGGAGAAAAGCATACCAATTTATTTAATATAAGATTCACATAAAATGAGAGGTTTCATAACCAAATGAAGACCTGAAAAAGCAATAAATCCTGGGCACTTTTATACTAGGTTTGATAAAGAGTCTAAAGTTGTGGGAAAATGTAATAGGACAAAATGGTGGGAGCTAAGGGTAGTGTCCAGGGGAAACTTAGCAAGAACTATGTGTTTGGATTCCTCTTGGTGTTCCTATACCCCCGGGCCCCATTTTCAGAGATAAGGGTGCTCCTTTCCCCTGGGTATAAGGAAGGCACCTCTCATGTGAGGATCTTATGACCAAGGGAGAAGGGGAGGTCAGAGTCCTTCCTGTACCTGCCATTTTTCAGATTCCTTCCACTTAGGATATTCAGTATGCCAAGGCTCCAGATTTTGAGGTAGCATGTTGTAAAACACATCACCAACCATAGTCAAATAGTTGTGGGGAACCGAGGTTAAGGGAGACATTCATGGATTAAGGAAAAATTCACTGGGAGAATTAGGAAGCTGAGAGACTATCAAGCAGTCTTATCCAGACCCAAGATAGGGCTGCTTTCTTCTATGACAGTCACTACCTTTTCCAGCAAGGTCCTTGGGAACTTGGGAGAGACTTGGGTATCCTGGAGACCACCCTAGAAAGGTCCTCTAATTTTATACTTCACAAGTCACTTTTATAAAATGTTACCTCACAATGTCTTTCAACAACTATATAAATTAAGTATTTTTAATTGTCTCCATTTTAAAGGTTAGGTAACTGCAATGGACTTTCTAAGAGGTTAACTGATTTTCCTACAGTAGTAAACAAAGCAAAGATAGTCAAGCTGCAATCCTAATCCAGTTCTTTGGGTTTAATTTCAGTGTTCCTCTTAGTACATGACAGTGTTGAGAGCTGAAGTGAGACCTGATCTCTCATCACACAACACGCCAGCAAGAGCTAGGGTCCTTCTCAGGGCTTTCCTAGCCTGCAGGCCCCAGCTCTAAATAACAATGCCAGCTAATCATTAAAATTTCAAAGACAAAAGTCACAGCATCTCTTTATGATCGCTGTGATAAATTAAGGCTTCTACCCCTTATATACACACTCAAGGACTGGAAGATGTTAAGGGAAATAAATGAAAAATCTGTATATTGCCCTAGGCAAATTTTAGTTTGTTTTGCACAATCAATTCAGATTTCAGTACCTTGGCCTTTTGCTAAGACTTGAAGGAGGGTGAGAAAGGAAGGAGGAACAGAAGTGAAGAGCTGAAAATCAGAGCTGAGAAATCAGAGCCAGTTTCATACTCACAAGGGTCAGGGTTGACCATGGGGCAGGTCAGATGGGTCCTTCTAAGTGGATTTCTTAGACTGGGTCTTGACAAGAAGCTTGAAGCAGAGACTCACACTTCCTACTCCTGGATCTCTCTCTGGCTTTGAGAACGGCCTGCCTAAAGGAGGTTCTATGAAAACCAAACTCAGAGTTCTCCTTCATGAGTTCAGATACCTCCAGCACAACTGGCTTACACACATCCCTCGGGGTTCTGAATCCCAGGAGAAGAGGATCATTGGAGAGGAAGGAATCTGGATTGTGGCTGAATCCAGGCCTCCTGAGAATCTCCAAAGTCTTTCCAAGTCAGCAGAGAGGTGCTGTGACTGAGGTCTTAATCTAGAGGAGATAATGAGACTGGGAGTCTCTCAATAGGACAATCTAATGACAGAAGTCTGAGACCCATCATCCTTCAAGTAGCAAAAAAAAATGCAACCTTCTCCAGGGACAATCTCCTCTTCTTCATCATCACTCCTGCCACTTGCTTCCAAACTGTGCTTCTGTCACATGACAGTCACACACTTAAGGTGTCACAGAACGTGCCACCGCAGCAGGGATGCAGGAAGGTAGGTCTGGCATTTAGACTCAGTATTTACTTGAGGATTCCACATAAGGGGTCCATAAACTATGGGTGTATGTCCCAGTGTGTATGTCCCACAAAGAACCAATTTGTTTACAGTTTTAAATGGTTGAAAAGAATCAGGATAATGTATTATGACCTGTGAAAATGACATGAAATACAAATTTCAGTGTCCGTAAATTTTACCGAAACACAGACATGCCCATTTGCTTATGTCCCGTCTATGGCTGCTTTCACCAGAGGACTTACTCAAGTTGAGTGGTTGCAACAGAGATCACAGGGCCCACAAAAGCCAAAAACATTAGTGAACTAACAACACTTTACAGGAAAAGTTTACTGATCCCTGGTCTGCACCATAGTAAGAAATAAATACTTGGGATGTAAGAGGAAGAAGAGAGCATGAGTCAAAGAGGCAGGTCTGAGGAAGGAAGGGAAGAGGAAGAGAGGCCAGAAAAAAACGGAAGGAGGGAAATAGTGTGGGAGGAAAATTTGCAGAGGGAGAGAGGATGTTCAGGAAGAGGAAGGAGAAAGATACGAGACTGGAAAACAAAGAAAGTAGAAACATTGAAAGAATTAGTTTCAAAGTTGGAAAGGGAACCTCAGTCATTCAGGTTTTCAGACAACACTGGGCCTCTGAATGACTACCGATGTTCTCGCATTCAGAGTTCTGCCTGATGAGCAGAACAACATGAGTGGTTATGGGAAAGAGTATCAAGAGGACAGTGGGGTGGGGGTGGGGGGCTGTCCAGCAGGAAGGAGCAGCTGGGGACCGAGGTGCCAGGACAGAGAGAAAGCACAAAGAGCTAAAGATTTCCCACTCCCTGGACAGTGTACAAATGTCAATCTTTTACCCATTCTTTTTTTTTAAGATTTATTTATTTATGCATACAAGATCTGGGGTGTAGGCTAGAGGTGCGGGTGTGGGGGGAAGTGGGGAGAGGATTCATCGGAGACGGAGTGGGGACCAGAACAGGCAGATTTTGACTGAAAAACACTGCTGAGGGGAGCAGTGGGCAAGGCAGGAGAGGTCTGCTGTGCCATGTGGGAAGCTCCCTGGCCAGGGATTGAACTCGTGCTGCAGTGGCTGCTGATAGCTTTATAGTGCCCAGACTTGACCACTTGTGCCACCAGGGAGGCCCTTTTATCCATTCTTTTCACCCTCCACACCTTTGTACCCAGCCCCTGCAAACCCATTGCTATGAAACCAAAGTCTCTCCTAGTTCCCCAATTACTTGATTTCCCAAGCTTAGCACTGTACCTTTTGCTTATGTTGCTTCTCAGTATGTTCTCAAAGTGTTTCATCTAAGCCTGCAAACCCTACTTTAGGTCTTCTGCAATCTTAGACAACCCATCACATATCCTTCCCTTTTGGGCTCATTCAGCTTTTTCCCTGCAGCATCTCCCACTAGAGATTTTGCATTTAACACAACAACAGCTGAACACTGGATGGTGAATTGTTTTTATGTGTCTGCAATCTCATAAGGGATAGATACCCCAACGGGAGTCATCTTTTTTTATCTCCATAGCACTGGTAGCTCTGCCCCCTCTTTTGTTCCCAATTTATTTTGCTTTTTTGTTTGTTTGTTTGTTTATTGATTAATCCTTCTAAAGGTACTTTAATGCTAATGCTTTCAAATAATCAATGCTGGGCTTGGTTGATCTTCTCTTGTACGCTTGCTTTCAATTATTTTCATTTCTATTATTATCTTTATTATCTACATTATTAGTCCTTTCCTTCTGTTTTCTTTACACTGCTCTATTTTTCTATTTCTAATTAAAAAATCTACTTTCTGACTTCTAAAGATGGGTGCATACTTAGTTCATTAATTTTGAGCTTTCCTTATTTTCTGATATAAATATTTCAGTCTATATATTTTTCTCGAAGTACCCCATTAGCTACATCCCACAGTTTTGATATATAAACTAGTATTGTCATGCAATTTTAAATAGTTTGTGATTTCTCCCTTGACATATGATTTACTTGGATATATATTTCGTAATTTCCTAACATATATTTTTTCCAGAACAATAGTTTTGTTTTATAATGTAACTTCACTGTGGTCAGAGGATATGGTCTGTCTAGAAATGACCTTTATTGGCTGAGATCTGCTGTGTCCTTGCAAGAATGTGTGTTTTGTGGTTGCTGGCTGTAGTGTTCTATGCATGTCCACTAAATAAAATATATTAACTGTGTTGTTCAAGTCTTCCATAGATTTACCAACATTTCCTTCCCCTGTTTTATCAGTTACTAAGGAAGTAAGATAAAGTATCCCCAAGTACTATGACAGATTTGTCTATTTCACCATATAGCTCTGCCAAATTTTTTACATAAAATAAAGATATACATTTTAGAATTATAATTTCTTCCTAGCTATTTATGATTATGTGATGACTCTTTTATCTCCAGTAATATTTTTATCTGAAATTAACATAGAAATTTCAGATTGATTCTGATTAGAATTTACATGGGGTATCTTTTTCTATCCTTTATCTTTCCATCTTTCTGTGCCCTTATGTTTTAAGTACATGTTTTATAAATAGCATTTAGTTTAATTTAGCAATCCAGTTTGAAACCTTTGTGTTTGTATTGAAGGGCTTGGTTTATTTATATTTATAAGGACTACTGTTATATTTAAATTTAGGGCTACTATTTCAGTGCATATTCTATTTCTCTGCTATATTGTTTCTCTTATAAATTTTTCTTCCACTCAGTTTTTTAGATGAAGTCTCTTTTTCTTATTCTCTTCCCCACTCACCCCCATTTACTTGGAAAGTATCTGCTATTTGCTTTACATTTTCTCTTTCTCTGGTTACCCTAGCCATTTAAAGATGCAGATGTTATTGAAGTCTAAAGTTGATTAACACTGTTGCCTTCTTCCTAGGAACTACAAGAACCTAGAGCATTTTGCTCTGATTCTCCATCTCAATTCCTAATGACCTAAGTAATATTTTGTTTCTCTCCCTGTCCCCCCATTACCTGAAAAACAGACATTATTTTTACATATACAGGCAATGTTTGCCTACTGTTGCCTGCCAATACACTGCTCTCTTGGTTAATGGTTATGACTCCTTCCTTCAACCCAGGCCTTCCATCTAGGGTAATTTTCCTCCTATCTTTAAGTAAACTTTACCTCAAATTTATCCAATAGGATACCCTTTAATAAGGATGCTTGGTCTTTAGTTATATTTACCTGAAAATGTTCTTTCTTAGGCTTTATTCCATATAGGTTTTTCTATACACAATTCATTATTCAAAGTTATTTTCTCTCAGTATATAGACCTCATTATTCTAGTACATTACTATGGATGCTGTAGAAAAGTCTACCACCTTTTGTATAATATGTCATTTCTTTCTGGCTGTTTTCAAGATCTTTTCTTTGTCTTTAATGTGCTCCAATTTTTCTATCTGGGTATGGATTTATTTTTATCCTACTTGATATTTGGCAGGCTGCCTGGTTCTGAGGATTCGTACTAAGTAATTCAGAAAGGCCTTCAATAATTACTTATTTCATATATTGACTCTTATCCATTCTTTCTAAAATAAGCACCTGTACCTCTGGTCAGATAGGTTATACCTAATTATTTTAGAATATTTACCTTAAAAATTTGTAAATAATTTTTTCAATTTTGCATTGTGGTTTTTTTTTTTTTTTTCATTGAGGTAATGTTGGCTTACATCATTATTTGTATTATGGAAACATAGGGTCCCACTCACCGACAAAGCACCCATAGTTCTCCACTATAGTCCAGTGTGCTTCCTCTCCCCTTTATTCTCACTCTCCTCCCTCCCCTTCTAACAGTCAGCTTTCAAGGGTTCGTTTTTAAGTTTGGCTTTATCTGACCCTTTGTTTAGTTTCTTTTATTCCACTTATAACTGACACCATCAGGTATTTGTCTTCTTCCTTCTGACATTTTGTTTATCAAAATCCCTTCAGGTTCCATCCATGTTGCTTCAAGTGGCATGAGTGTGTAATTTTTGATAGCTGAGTAGTATTCCATTGCATATATATGTGTAGTTACTTCTTTAACACATTAGTTATTAAGAAATAAAGTGCTTAATTTTCAAGCATTTGGTGATTTTTCAAGTTACTATTTGGTATTGATTTCTAGCTTAATTTCACTCTGCTCAGAGAATATGTATTTGCATTCTTTAAGAATTGCTGAGGCTTGGGCCTCCCTGGTGGCACAATGGGTTAAGCGCAGTGCTGTGGAGCTGTCGGCGGCTGTGGCATGAGCTCGATGCCAGGCCAGGGAGATTCCCTCATGGCACAGCAGACCTCTCCTACCTTGCCCGTTGCTCCCCTAGCAGTGTATTTTGCTCAATCTGCCTGTTCGGCTCCTTACTCTGTCTCTGGTGAACCCTCTCACCGCCCCAAACCTCTGGCCTGCACCCCAGCTTGTATGCATAAATAAATAAAGTTTTTTAAAAAAGGAATTGCTGAGCCTTGCTTTATAGGAAAGTATATGGCCAATTTTGCTATATACTCTCTGTGAGCTAAAAAATAGTTGAAGATGGATGGTGATGACGCACAACAGCATGAAGCTATTTAATGCCACTGAACCAGACATGTGAAAATGGTTAAAATGGTAAAATCTACATTATGTATATTTCAAAATAATAAAAAACTAAGTCAGTGACAATAGTATTCTCCACATGTCGATTAGATCAATTTGCTTAATAATCTTTAGAGGTTTATATCCTTGCTAACTTCTCTATGTTCTACCAGTTACTGAGAAAGACATATTAAATTTTCCTATTGTGATTATGAATTTCCCTGTTTTTCCTTTGCTTCTCCTTTGACTTATATAGGTCTTCTACTAGATGGCTGTAAGTTTGAACCTGTTACATCTTTCAGTGAATTGGCCCTTTTGTCATCTTATGTCCATTTTCTTCTCCAGTAGTATTTTCTGTCTTAACGTCTTTCTTTAATATTAACATAGTAGTATCAGCTGTCACTTAATAGGTGTTTTCCTCTCCTTTTTTTTCAATCTTTCTATAGCCATATATTTATATTGTATCTCTACAGCAACATATATTTGGGTTTATTTTTTATCTAGTCTGACAATATTCATTTTTAAAACTTGGTATATTTGATTTGTATACATTTAGTATGACTGCTGATATATTTGAATTTAGATCTTACCACTTTCTACAGTTATCTGTTTTTATGTTCTTTCTAAACGTTTGGATTGATTAAATATATTTATTCATTCCATTCTCCTATTAAGCTATTATACATTCTCTTAGCATAAGTGTATGTATGCTATTTAGTATTTATGCCTAGAAATAAAATATACATTCTTGAATTGTTTAATTCTAATGTAAGTTGATACTTTCACTTTTTTCTGAGCAATTCAAGTACCACAAAATACTCTACCTCCATTATCCCTCTAACATATGCCATTGTTACAGTCCATTTTAATTCTATATATTTACTCTCCCCACATGAATTTATAATCTTATATGTAATATTAATATGTATCCACATATTTACCCCTTTCACTTTTCCTATATTTTCAACCTATAATCTGAAATCATTGAAGAATACCCTTTAGACTCATTTAGTGTAGATATGTCATTAACACAATTTCTCAGATTTTGCTTATCTGAAAACATCTCCATTATGACTTCATATTTTAGGGTATCTTTACTGGGACTAGAATTCTAAGTTGTCACTGTTTTTCAGTATCCTTAATATAACATTCATTAACTTCAGACTTCCCCTGCAAATTGTTAAAAAGTCCATTGTTAATTCTGTTGTTATTTTGACTCTGGCTACTCTTAAAGTTTTTTCCATTGTGTTTGGGTTTTAGCAGTTTAATAATAGATGCAATTTTTTTGTGTTTATTCTACTTTAGAATCAGAGGGCTTGTTTAATATGTGGCTTGACATCTTTCACCAAATTTGGGAAACTAAGCCACAACTCTTAGAACACTGCTTTCACCGATCTCTTTCCTCTGTTTTGCTGGACTTCCTGTTTTACACCTGCTAGCCCTATTCTCTCATTCCCCTGGGTTTTTTCTCTTTTTCCTATTTCATTCTTATATATCTAAGGCTTCATCTTGAATATTTTCCTTTGCATATATTACAGTCTATTTTCCTTTCAGCTGTGTCTATTTGCTGTTAGTTCATCACTGAGCCTCAACTTCCACTGCATTTTAAGTCACAGAATATTTTTTTTTTGATTAGAGTGCTTGGTTTTCACTCCAGATTCTCAGTCTTTCCTTTTATTTCATTGAGCATATCAACAGATCATGGTTATTTGAAAATTCATGTCTGATATCTCCATTATCTGGTCCCTTCTGGTCTGTTTATATTGTATATTGTTTCTCCTAGTTTTTTTTTAACACATGAATTTATATTTTCATATGCCTGGTTATATTTGCTTCAGTTCAAAACTGTATTTTGCATACAAAAAATTATTGCAAGTTCAGTATATAATTGTCCCCCAGAGGGGATATATATTTTCTTTTGAAAGATGGCTGGGAGTACTAGCATCCCAGGTCACCTTATTCCAGTGGAGATTGGGATGATTTGAAACCGGATTTCAGCCTCTGCAAGTTAGTACAGTATCAGTTTCATCTTATTCCAACTGAAAGGCTGCTATTTTTCCAGAATGTTCATTATTTGGCAGTCACAGAACTCCAAATTTTTCCCTAGTCTTGTGAGACTGTCAAGAGTTGTGCCCAGCTTTTTAGCATTCCAATAAATGCTCCTGGGGGCCCGCCACCCCAAACAGTGGGCTTACCTATCTAGACTTATTTAATTTACCTCAGTGCTATTAGTTTACCTATACTATCAATTGTACTATACCTTTTGAGAGATGTTTGCCACATTTTTCCAGCTTTTCCAGTTGTTCCAGTAGGATGGTTGTCCAAATAATTCAGCTCTCCATTACAGAAAGCAACAATCTTAACAGGAAATGTTTTTTAATTAATCAACATATTGATTTAGTTTCCCTCACCTCACCAAGCAGTATGTGCCATTCTTGCACATTTCTAACCCCTTTGTTATCCATTCTTCAATTTCAACAAGAGGTTGATGAGCAAATTTAAAAGCAAATAATAATCTTTACATTTGTCAACAATGTCACATATTTGTTTAATCTAGTATAATGTAAAAATTTTAAATGCATCATTATGCCTTCAGCATGATAATACTGATGCTCTAACAATGGAATTAATTTCCAAGGCTGCTAAACTACAGCATGGCCCACATTTAAACCCAGATCCTAGTGACTTCATGTTCTGAACCAATTTTGCTAGATAACAAAAGTTGCTGAAACCATTAGAAATGCCAAGGTAGAAGCATGGAGAAGTAAAATAGAACACCTCATGTGTCAGAATCAGAAATGCTAAACCTATGGAAGCAGCTATCTAGCAAACATAACAGATATTTTTTAATGAAATAAATGCAAAAGATGCAGAGTATCAATCAGCCTCTTTCCTTGCCTAAAGAGAATTATCCTTGCTGCACCTGGATGAATAGTTTCCAGGGCTTCCTGATGGAATGCTTTACCTTTAGGATCTATTAAACATTTATGAATTATCCTCTTCTCAGTAAGCTAGATCTTGAAGCAAGATGACATACTCTTAGAAGTAACTCACAGAGAATTTGATCTTGTGAGATCAAGAACCTTTAAACAGTCCAGGATCTTATATACTTGCAAATCTCTTTCCAAACTCAGTTATTTGGCCACTTACTCCATGACTGACATAGAGATAAGAATACAACACAGGTCAAAATAGACAAAGTCTCTTTCTCACAAAGTTTACAGTTTAGTGAAAGGGAACAGTTTTAAAAATCTGTCATGTAAGTGGTATGCTGCTATATGTTTAAAAACTAGCTCTCTTGGGGAGAGAGAGAGAGCTTTGATTTGTAACTTTTGTCCATTTCTTCAGTGTAAACTGTCAGCCCCTCCCCCACAACTGATTTCAGGCTATCAAGGTGATATCACTGAGTGTGATATCGGCTCCCCCATGCAGAGTACCACTGACTGTACAAACCCAAAAAAGAGGTAGTGTTCTAGCACAGGAGCTACGGTAGAGGGAACCAGACTCAGTCTACATGGTTACAACAGGCATCTTTGAGTAGGCGATGCCTGTGCTGAGATGTGAAGGAAGGGTTCATTTAAGAAGCAAAGAATGAGCAAGGGGGAACAATCTGTGTAAGCTCCCTGACCAGGGAGCCCAACCTACACCCCACCACAACTGGACTGGAAAAAGGGAAAGCACCTGGTGAGTCCCCATTCTAGTCCATTTGGTCTGTTTCCTGCCTGCTCAATCTTTTTGTTCCTAGCACTGGCCAAAATTGGGAGAATGTTTAAACCTGCCCCAAAATGCACTCGAAAGCACTTGAGAGAACAGTGCCCAAGTTACAGACATGTAATCCCAAGAACAGCAGCCTCCTTCTCCAACATCTGCACCAAATTGACTGAAAACACCAAATAAGAATCTGGATTCCCAGGGCCTGGCAGCTTTGCTCAGCTAGTCTCAGCCAGTGACACAGCTTTTCTACCTAAAGTTTGAGATATATTTCCTTATTAAACTTTTAAAAAATGAGAAAAATGGTACAAATGGAAAGAGGGAGGGAGAATAGAACAGAAAATGATTGCACATTGAAATAAATGTGCTACTTGAGAAAATTATAAGTGCCTGAAAACAGGAGTTTATAATGAAAGTGCCTTCTCAAGCATAACTATAGCATCACTATTCTGATGTGAAAATACAATAAACTGTCCTATTAAATCTAAGGAGTTAGATTTAATAAGATGGGTGGTATATTAAATAAATGCCAACTGATTATTAAAGATCTTTTTATTGAGGATTTACAACTATGTCATCAAATAACTGAACAGTATTCAGGTATAATAAGACCCATATGAGAAACTTAATTTAAAGTAGTGCAAAGAACCAAAAACACTATTACAAACAGACCATGAAAACTTGGAAAATAGATAAAAGGCAAAAAACATCCCATCAAATTATTATCAATAGAGGGGGCTGAGGCAATGAGGGAGGACAAAATATCATTTACATATGAGTCAACTAAATAGCTCTTCAAGGCACCACAGCATGACAGCATGGCAGGCTGGGAGCTACACGCCCTCCCCTAGGAGCTCAACATTCCTCCCTTTCCTTCCTTTGGAAAGAAAATTAAATTTTTAATGTGAATTTTCTGTAGTGAAGAAGTCCTTGAATTCTGCAAATGGTTCTGTCTTGCAAAATGAAGGTGAGCTTAAAAGCAAAAGGACCTTTATTCGTACCCCTCAACCTAGAATGATCACTGCTCACTGCTCGAGGACCAGAGAAGGAAGCAGGGAGGAACAGAAAGTAGGATGGGGAAGAGAGGAAAGGGCAGAGATAAAAGGTGGGGGGAAGAGGGAAGGAGGTAGGGAGAGAGGAGGAGAGGAGGAGAGGAGAGGAGCAAGAGAGATGGGGATATGGTGAGAAAGAGGGAGGGGAGAGTAGGGGAGAAACCTAAGAGACAGAAAGTGAGTTCTCCTTCTGGGCTTATCTCTCAACACACCACGAGACATCGGACAGGATATTCCAAATATTTAGGCTCCATTAGTTTACTCACAAGTCAAATTAAAAGGCTAAGCTATAAAACCTCTAAATTACCCTTGGGGGAATACATTTCTTTATTCTATTCTCAAGTCAATCTTTCTTGGCTCCTTTGGTGAAGTTTCCTGGAGTACAAGAAAAACCTTGCAGAGTAATAATACCTTCTTGGAGGATGAGAGAGAGACAGGGTAGGTGGAGGGAGGGGGGAGGGGAAGCTAGGTGGGAGGAGAGGAAAGGAAAGAGAAAAGAAGGGGACACTGAGTCCCAGAGGCAGAGAAGAAATCTGCCAGAGTAATAGTTTACCTACTCGGTTTGGGTGGTCCTTTCTGGTTTTCTGGGGCACTCTCACAGGCATTGGCTCACAGTCCCCTTGTGTAATAAGCCAGGGAAGTGTTATTCCTACTGCCCAAGTGAGGCAGCTGAGCAGCAGGGTTAGCCAGGCAGCTCACCCAAGAGAGGGCTGCTCGAAGGTGAGGGCCAGACCTCACCACTCAGCACCAGCCTGGTGGATGGAGGGTGGACCTTACATGTATGTGCAGGACAAGCAGGGCACACAGTGCTCCAAGTCAGGAAGCCCTGGACACGTGATCTGGGCAAGACAGATGCTATGCAGCTTCACAGCCAGTGTCATTTGCCTCTGACCCGCAACAGGCAAAGAGGACACTACAGAGAGTAAGCAAAACAGGGACAAAATATTGCACTATTGACAAATGACTCCATTTATAGTCCAGATTTTGGACACCTTGTCCTTAGTCAGAAGTGACATCTAATTTGTCCCTAAAAAAACTAGCCTTTACATCTTTGTAACTTGAGGCTTTAGGTTAAGGCACGTGGATGTCGCTCATAAATCTGATCTCCTTCAGGACCTGTCGTCAAGCCTCCCCCACATTGCCACCCTGCAGCAAAACAGCCATTTTCTTTTCCTACCATAAGGCTTTAGTGGAAGTAAAGAAATTATCTTTCAAATATACAAAGTAATTCCTCAGCATCTGTAGGGAAAGAGCTATGGGAGCTATAAACAAAACGGGGGACAGAAAACTACCAAAAGAAAATCAGGGAGTGAAGGAAAATGTCTATTTCCACCTCTCTCCACTTCTGTATTCCACGGCCGGGATCACGGTGGTTCTATACTGTAGAGGGACATCCGTCAACACTAATCAATACATGTGGTGTTAGTCATGGATGATAAATTTGAAAGGGATTATAACTGTAAACAGTGATCAATAGAGACTTGCTGGAGGAGACAGAGAGGAAAAAACAACCTTAAAATGTTACACGGTTAATAAAGTAAGGGGGGAGGGTCAGTCTTAAACAAAACTCCAAGAGACCTACAGTGTCTAGTTCCTTCTCTTGAAGGAGAGGATGGGCTGGGAGAGGAAAACTAATCCTCCCCCAGACTTTTTCACCAGGCAATCGCTACTAAAAGGGCACATTATTAATTTACAACGTATTTGCGGATCCTTCTGGTTGGAAGACACGTTCTCCATTAGCATTTGGGTGAAGATTTGTGTCTGGATCTGAGCTGGCACCACGCAGAGCCTCCAGTCTAGCCGGCCCTTTCCTCACACCCCACCCGCTCCCTTCCCTTCCTTCCATCTCTTCTCTTCTCCCCCGCCTCTGATTTCACCCCCGGCACATGACTGAGCAGTGCATTCACAAGCGTGACATCCCTTTCTGCAAACAAATATATCCTGAATCCAAGCAAAAAGGAAAAAAAATGTAGGGAGCCTCCGCTGCTCACCCATAGATGAATGGGACTATCCGTCTTGTCACTGCGGGTCGGAGCGAGAGGTTACTTCGAGTCTATACCTTAGCTTCTCTGCTGACGTTTGCAAACAACTTCCTTAAAAATAAAACAAAATAAAGAGTGAAAAAAAGAATCCTGCCACATCAAGCACTTAGCCGGTCCCTCTAGAACCCTTCCCAGATCGTGTCTTCTCACCACCTTTGGAGTCACAGCTCCAGGCCTGACATATAAATTTTTTCCTGCTGACCTTTTAGTGTCCTTTCTGCCAGAGTGTGTAAACCATAAGCTGATATATGAAGGCAATTTTTAGTGGTGCCACTTGTATCTGAGTGATTGCACACACTTTGCGTTTCTGGCCTGCCACCCCGTCCACCTTTCCAAGATCTCTCTATTTTCTTTTAAGGGTACTGCAACAAAGGTGAAAGCAAGTTTAACTGCTTCAAGACTTTGATGGCCAGGAGGACCTGTTTGGAGGACTGGTCACTGACCACAGCCCATATTCCAGGCTGGAATTTCTCTCTGCGGCTCCGGGGACAAGCAAGGCAGGAACAACAGGGCAGAGAGGGACAAGAGGCTCTCTTCCCTGCCATCCCCCAAGTTCATCCATACCAGACAGGTATCCAAACTCCAAGCCTGGTTGAACACTCAGAGGACACAGTCATGGTTTCCTACCTGTCCTGGGCCCCTGGGCACATTGCTAGTCAGATTCCAGGGACTGGGGGTGTGGTTGGGGGAGTGAGAGGTGAAGCCAGAGAAGCAAACAGAATCACAGACAACCCCACATTCTACCACCTTGCCACTGTCCTATCACCCCCTCAAAAGCTAGGGCTGCTGTTGCTCTCAGCATAGCCCGAAGTCCTGCCAGGCTCAGTCCTGCCAAACTCAGAGATGCACCTGGGCCTTGGAAGAGAAAGATAAGAAGCCACAAGGGAAAGCAGCATTTGCTCTTCCTACCCAAGCTGGGATGGAAGCTGATGGAAAAGTGTAGCATCCACCGCCAGCAGCACAATAGTGCATGTGCTGGTTCTTGCAGTCGCTCACAAGGGTCAGGCATGAAAGCTGAAGCAATGGGGAACTTGTTGGGCAATATGAAGCGCATGCTGGAAGAGGCAGCATCACATGAAGTTGGACAGAGTTGGAGGACGCTCAGTCTTGATGGCCTACGAATGTCCTCCCAAAGGAATGCAAGATGAGTGAAATGTGTGTCCTCGGGCACTCCACCCAGAACACCATATTGTCCTTTTACTGACAACCCTGGAGGATCAGGTTCATTTGCACCAAGTGTGCCAGTGGAGTGCTCCGGTTTCACTGGGTCGTGATTCAAGAAGGCATGATCAGAACGTCCCGCTCACTTAAGAAAAACCCATGTTCACCCCCAACTACTAGGCCCCAATTTTCCCAGAAACTTTGAGTATTGAGGTGGGCAATGAAGATGACCCTTGAAAAACAACTGGGTCCCAAGTCCAAAAGCCGTGTCCTTGCCAGTGTGTCTGGCAGAGGAGTTTTAATAATAAAATTCTAAGAAAAGAAAAAAGTTTTTAAACACATTTAAGCAAATTCTAGTTTACTTTCCTTATTCAAAATATAGAAATTTGAGTGAAGAAAGCAAGGAAAATTAGTCAGTGTCTGGAAATTTTCAAATAGGAAGACCATCTAATCTGTGTCACAGGAAAAAGGCTACTGACCATGGAGTATTGCAGCCACTATAAATAATTATAAGGCTGTACCTCCCCCACAAAGTACAAAGTTCAAAATTTGGAGCTGCGTTAGGAAATATTTTCAGTATGCAAAAATTATCACAGGCAAGGTAGCTAGGAAAAGAATGCGAAGTTAGGGATCAATAGATGACCAGAATAACACAGAATAAGGGGGTGGGAGAGGGGAGGATTCAGGCAAATGGTCAGTAAAAACATGTCCCATGTCAGACTTCCTCTACTAGCACCCCAGCGTGGGACCTCAGTGCAGGAAAAGTGACCAAGGCCTATCACAGGGCCATTGGATGGGGCCCAGTGAGCTGAAGAGCCCAAGACATTCTCCAGAAAGGAGTGAGCCATAGCCTCCCCTGCCTCCAGGCTCAAGCACCACACTGACTGAGAATTCCTGCCCCAAGGGCCAAAGGGGGGCATGTTTGCTGAGCAACAAGAGCTCTAAGTCAAGGGATATCATGGAGCTTCCTCTTCAAAAAGTGGTGACAGGGCTTTGAGAAGCCCTCCAGTGAGGATCCCGGGGCACAGCAATGGTGACAGCCCTAGGCATAGATTTGAGTATGATTTCAGCATGAGTGAGGGACTAGCCATGTCTCGGGCCTTGCTGGAGACCTTGAGAATGCCTGTGGTGAGCAGCTTTGGGACTCTCCAAGCAGAGCGTCAGGGAGCAAGAATCCTATGTCAACTGCAGAGCTGTGGCATCTAGAAAATAGCTAATGAAACAGAAGTCTAAAATTCACCTCAGTGAAGACAGTGGATGGATACGCTACCTATGTGGAGTCGCCAAAGGCCAGATTCTGGAAACAGAATTACTATTTACTCAGCATCTTGACCTCTCATCATCTCAGTTAAACATGCAACAGCACTTTGATATTTTAAGTCCATTTTAGATATAAGTAAACTGAGGCTCTTTTCTGTATTACATGTCACTGCTCAGATGATCTGCCCTCTTCAGACTTTCTCAAACATAACGGATGGGACTCAGAGATTAGAAGGGAATAATGATGTTCTATCCCCGTGGGTCCTGAACTCAAACAACTGTGGGATTGTTCAGAATGTTCTACTATTACTTTAATGGTGGGTGTGAAGAGACATACACATATATCAAGGTATGAAGCTATAGTCCTAAAATTTAATAGTTTTGTAAAACAATGGTAAATCGATGAAATTTTATTTTTACAAAATGCCCTACTGTTTGCAGAATGGCCAATAGTACACATTGAGATCGAGGAATGTCAAGAAACTACAAGACACTTTCAAATGATGGGTTAATGAATGAAACTGAACCAAAATAAGCTGAAAAACATAGCCTGGGACTTATTTATGTCAAGACCATATTACCATTTCCATCAAAGTGCTGGCTTTGTACTTTGTTTTCTTCCTGGTCAGCCCCTTGTTTTGCAGGTGGAGAAAGGATGAAGAAGCTGCTCACAGAAGGGAAACAGGAAAGGCAGTGTGTCCACTGGCACGATGATGGACAGTGCCCCAGCGGTGTCAACACCCCAGAGGCTTGCTCCGGATGCTTCTTCACAATTTGAACAAGAAGCGGGTAGGGTGATATCAAAATAGGAGTTAAAAATCCCTTGTCCCAGAAGTAAAAACTTCTCTCTCACCACTCAAAGAGGATGATCCAGCAAAGACCTCCTATTCATTCATAGCTCACTTATTCATTCATAAAAATAAAGATTTTGAGCCCCTGTTCTAGGAATGGAATCATGCTATAAGAAAGTAGGGATCAAAACTAACATCATCCCCATCCCTGAGAGCTGATAGACCCACAGGAAAGTTAGTCACTAAGACATAACCACACAAAGAAATTACTACTGTGAGAGCACTACAAAGGAGAAATGTGAAGCAATGAGAATTTACTATCAGGGATTATAACTGAGGATTCCCTGATGAGTGAACAGAGAGCTGAGGTTGAGGAGGAGTTATCTAGGTGAATGGGAGAGGGAAAGGATTTCAGGTAGAGAGAACAGCATATGCACAGTTCTGTGGCAGGAGAGGGCAGGGCAAGGAGGTTGTTACAGTTAGAGAGGAAGAGAGGATGAAGAAGAGTGAGACAAGGTCAGAGAGGCCTACAGGACCCTGACCACACAGGACAAGGAGTATGTTAAAGACTGGGGTCTTCACCCTCGAACCAGTGGGAGCCATTGAAGATATTTCAGCTAGTAGAAGAAGTGACAAAAACAGAACTGCAGCTCAAAAACATCATGTTGGTTTGTGCATGAAGAATGTATTTAAATGAGAACAGAATGACAAAAGAAATCAGTAAGGAGGCCATTGCCAGCCTCAGTGAGGTTATTACGGTGGTCAGGACCAGGGCATTTGGACGAAGACAGAACCAAGTAGACTGACTCAAGCTATGCAGGAGATAATTAAACAGATCTGGGTGATGAGATAATTACAGGAGATGATGATGGAGGTGAAGGTAACAAGTTAAGTGATGGTTTCCTGGCCAGTGTGAACATCATTGTTCCTAGCAAGCAGAGGTATGAGACCTTTCTGTCACAGATACATGAATTCTTTTAAGGAAACGGCAATATTTCACATGGCAAGAGTGAGGGGAAGGAGTAGAGACATACTGGAGACCAAAATGGGCCACACATTCTCAAGAATGACTTGAAACCCCCCTCACAGTCCATCTTCTCCCTCTCCCTCTCGCAAGCCTGACACGAGGCAGATTCCCCATCTTTACTGGGAAGAGAAATCAGAAAGCCAGAGTCACCAGGGTGCACCTGAACAAGTCTCATGACCTCTGACTCAGCTTGAGGACATGGAACCATATCCATGGTTTTGAGTGCTTCTCAGAAACCTACTTTTATGAGGCATTTGTATGGCCACTGGGAAGTTTGCACCCTAACACACTCCTCCCTCCACTTCATTCCATCCCCAAACTACCAAATCCTTATTTCTCTTCACCTGTTAGGTCCTTGCAGAGGCAGTAGTGGTCCTTTGGGGGGAAAGGAGGGAAAGAGGGAGAGTGGGGATGTTTCCAGTCAAAAGAAAGGCCTGAACATCACTAAAATATACAATCTCCAAAAGATATCTCAGACCTCAGTTCTATTTTCTATGTCCTAAACGAAAAGGACAGTAATTTTCCAGAAGGAGAATCTTCTACATGCTGGTTCTCCACCACATAGGATGTGAAAAATCACCTCCAAGTTTAAAGCGGCTGCCGTAACATCATTCCCCTATTACCTGCTCTCCATGACCTCCCAACTGCCACTAAACCTCAACCCTTTGGTCTTCCCCATGCCTCTCCCAAAGTCCATGGTAAAGAAGAAACAGTTAAGGTGAGCTAGAGTCTTCTGCCCACTGCCCACCATCACCCACTGGCCTACCCTCTCAATCGCTCCAATTTTTAGAAGAAAGGTTTCATTACTGAGAGCAGCTAGGAGCTTAGAGTACTTCTTGATTGATGCTGTCAGTTAGATGAAGAGCTCTTGTGGCAGAAACTGTCTTTTCTTCATTAAGTTTGAAAATATGCCCAGGGGGGAGTCTGAGATCTGCTCATCAATAAATGGAAATCCACTGATAGACCCAAATTCATGCCAGACTTTGTCTGAAATAGGCTGATACCTTGTCAGTTTCCTGCCACAAATAAGAATTCCTAAAAATGCCCTGTTTTCACTCACCCTAGCCTGGGGTCTGAGAGAAGGGAAGGCAGGAAGACATCCATTTTTGTGTGAGACTGTCCTTGAGATGGGTCATCACTGTGACAGCTTCTACTCTGTGGATGGCGACATCTCCCATTAAACACAGAGGTCTTCTGATTCTTTCTAGGATTAGTGGGGGGGAACTGCTCCCTATGGCAGTGTGCTGGCAGTGCTCTGAGGGTACCACCAATGGCTCAGTCTTAAGGGGTCTCTCAGCACAAGTGTCAGAGGCACCAGGAAACCTAAGCATATGGGGGTTGGGTTTAGCAAGATTCCTAAATGTCTCTGCAAGACTGCAGGACAGAAGGCAGGCGTTGCTAAGGGACTCACGTGCAAGGATGAGAGAAAGAAAGTGTAAGAGGGAGCAGAGAGGACGAAAGAAAATAACCACTCCGAAAAGGCAAGCAGTATATTCCTTAACCTGCCTTAGGAAATAAAATGTAAATGTTCTAATTTCTGCCATATAAATCAACAGAACAAGAGAGACCAAAAATAAAAACAATTTAAAAAAAAAGAGCAAGCACCAAAATTGCCATCAAGCCAACAGGCATTAGCTTGAGAGCTCTAACCTGCAGGTTTTCAACAATTAACTTTTAAAGTGATTGTTCACCAATCCACCTTGATTTCATTACGTGGGGTAATGTCAATATTGGCAGGCATTTCCTAAAATTCCGGCTGTGCGGAGATAATGCCATCAATGCTGGAAGCCTGGGCCATGGGGTGAGGACAGGGGTAGGAGGCTGTTCTCACATTGTTTGGCTCATGATTTTCATTTTCTTGCATTTTTTTCCTTCTCATCATCAGGCTTTGCTCTTTTCCTTGCCAAGTAGCATGACTAGTTATTGAATTGGAGAAATTGCCTCCGCAGCGTCTTATGGTAGTTCCGCAGGCTCAAAGGTGGTGATGACTACCCTGCTGTAGCCCTGATCCCATCACTCCTGTGCTCCCAATGTCCTCTCACTTAGGAATTCGGGGTGTCTTATGGTGTTCATTCAAGCAACAGTTTATGACAGAGTTCTGCATGCATCTTTTTCATCATTCTATTCAACTTTTATTAAGAGTCAATCTTAATCCATTCATTCTTCAATTACAATTTGTTGGTCACTTAACATGAGTCAGTCTCCCCTTTCCCTATGTGGAGAAGGAAGAGGGAAATCAATTTCAAACATTAATGGGACACCAAGGAAACTGGAGAGCATCCTACTAAGATCATACAGTCAGCAAAAGTCTCTTGCATGAGATAAAGTTCAAGATGCAAATGAAAAGAGAAGTAGGAGGAAGAAATGTATAGTGTACACAGCAGGAAAAGAAGAATTTCCAGGCAACAGGAGAACTATTTTTAAGGGCCCAGAGGGCAGAGAAGCTGAACTTGATGCATTTGAGGAAATTTCATAGGAAAAAATAAAATTGATGAAACATTACTCAATGCCAGACCATGTAGTGAGCACTTTACAGATAGTATTTCACTTAATGTTTCCAACAATCCTGGGAGGTATGTAGTACTATGACTCTTATTTGCAGAGAAAATATTACAAAAGTTAATTTCCCAAGATCAGACAACCATTAAGTAAGATCTGAATTGTTTTTCTGACCCCAGACAGTAGAGGCTGAGTTAGAGTTCAGGGCATTATGGGTAAGGTGAGTAGGCTTAGAAATGAAGGTTAACAGCTATAAAGGAGCTTGCAAGGATTTTAAACATTATTAAGTGGTCTCTCAGGTGCAGGTGCCATGATGGATTTAGGGCAGAAATGAGAAAATCATCTCTAGCATTTTATACAAAAAACTTTTTCTGGTTTCTCTCCATATGCTCCCCCCCACCTCAGGGAAGAGAGGAAGGAAAGGTGGGAAAGAGGGTAAGAGGGAGGGATAAATAGGGAAAAGGCTCAAAATTTGTTTTAAGTTTAAAGAATAATACAGACTTTGCTTCAAGCCAACATTGAGTGAAAGGGATTAGATTTATCCTCCTGCCTGAAACAACTAATAAAAGTAGATAACATACGTAAAAATAAATTGGTTTTCAAAACACTGGGCATCAGGCATTGAAGGGAAGCAGTCCCAGAGAGATCAAATGAGCTGATCCCTACAACTGCCCCAATCTACCACCTGAAGAAAGCTTCCAAGTCATGGTGAAAGGAGGGATCTACATGGTGTCCAGCAGCCTTCCTGACTTGAAGTCAGGAATCTGGGAGTCCTGGAGAGTTTTCATGGCAGAGTATTAGAGAGAAGATGTACAGAAAATGAAGGAGAATTCTGGAGATATGAAGAAGTTTCCCATTAGTTAAGTTGAGTACTGGGTAGCTCAAACTGTAAATACTGGTTAGAAAGCTATTCAGAAAGGAGCAAGGGGGGAGTTATTTCAAAGGATTAGAGTTGAAAATAAATAGCACCTCTTTCTTCTAGCCAGAGAGCAAAAACCTCAAAATTATGCAAAGGATTTTTCTGAATAGGGAAGAAATTAACCATAGACTAAACTGCTCTGACTCTGCCCAATAAAACATAGAAACAAAACTTGAAGGGCTCAAGCTGTTTGCAAATATAATAAAATCCCAGCATAAAAACTCAAAATATTGGGCCTCCCCGGTGGCGCAGCGGTTAAGCGCTGCGCTGTGGAGCTGTCAGCAGCGGCGACGCGAGTTCGACGCCCGGCCGGGGAGAATCCCACATGGCGCGGCAGACCTCTCCTGCCTCGCCCGCTGCTCCCCTCAGCAGTGTAGTTCTGATCTGCCTGTTCTGCTACCCGCTCTGTCTCTGGTGAACCCTCTCGCCGCCCCACAGCTCTGGCTTGTACCCCAGCTTGTATGTATAAATAAAAAATAAATCTTTAAAAAAAAAAACCTCAAAATATTTATAGAAACACCAAAATATATAACACCTACTAGGTAAAATTCACAATATCTAGTATCAAATGAAAAATGACTAGGCATACAAAGAAGCAAAATAATATGAAAATAATTAGAAGAAAAATCAATAAATTTAAATGTATATGGACTTGATACAGATGATAGAAATAGTAGGCAAGGACATTGAAAGGATTACTAAAACTGTAGTCCATATATTCAAGAAGGTAATGGAGTATTTTAGTATGCTAAGTATGACATAAAACACATTTGAAAGGCCCAAATCTAATTTATAAAGACAAAAATTATAATATCTAGCTGAAACATATACTGGATCATATTAAAAACATATTAGATATTACAAAAGAGAACATTAGTAAGTTTGAGGACATAGTTATAGAAACTTTCTGAAATTGGGGGAAAAAACCCATAGAGAACCTCTGAGCTGTGGTACAACTCTGAAAGGCCTAATATTCATGTTATTCTGCTTTCTGAAAAAGAGATGGAGATGAAACAATATTTAAAGAAAAATTGGTGGAAATTGTGCAAGTATAATGAAAATAATACGTTCACATATCGAAGAAATTTATCAAACTGAAAAGTATAAGAAACATGAGGAATGTTATACAAAGGCATAACAAATCTAATTTCTTAAAACAAATGATAAAGAGGAAATCTTAGAAGCAGCTAAAGAAAAAAAGACATCACATTTAGAGGAATATAAGTAAGAACAGAGGTAGATTGTTCTTTGAAAGCAACGCAAACTGGGACACAATGGCATAAAGAGGTCTTCGGTACTGAATAGGGGAGTATTGTCCCATATAATAGAATTGTATATACCTTGTGAAAAATGAATGCAAAGTCAAGATCTTTTGAAGACATTCAAAAGCCAAAAAATTTCATTATCAGTTGATGTACATTACAAGCAATGTTAAAGGACTACTTCAAGGTGAAGGAAAACAATAGCAGAGGAAATCTAAATCTACACAAAGAAATGAAGAGTACTGGAAATGGTAGCTCAAAAGGTAAATGTAGACTTTTAAATTTATTATTTAAATTACCTTAAAAGATAATTGGCTTTTTAAAACAAAAGTAACCAAAATATATTGCAAGGATTATAATATATTTAAATACAAAAGGTATGATAAAGATAGTACAGGGGCAAAGAGAGAAAAAATGTAAATACAGTGATGTAAATTACTCAGACTTTACAAATACACAGTATAACATCACTTGAAGGTAGTTTGTGATAAATTATGGTACACATTATAATGTGGGATGACTTTATGTTTACAAGGAGGGACAGTTAGTATAAAAGCACATGTTGTCATGGTTGAGGTACAAATATGAAACAAAGTGGCTAGAGATATTTTTTCACCTTCATCTTTCACTTGTGCATCTGACTCCCAAAAGGAACAATTCACTGGGATTTGATAATGGTAGGGCTCCCCACAAAGTGACACCATGAAAATGTCATCCTTGTACCAATATTCTTTTAGTTTCTTTTTTCCCTCCTTTGATCAATAGGCAAAATAAAGATTTGTTACACTATTACAGGAATTACATTTACATTTTACAGTTTAAATTAAAGCTGATTATATAACTGATATAAAAATTTCATGTGTAATTCTTAGGGTTTCAAATATCCCCTCTCTAAGAAGGTAGGATATAGGAAGATATGTCTTGTCATATATTACCCCTAGGGGGTAAAATCTCTCAAGGTTTTTTTGGGAGGGATGCCTATTTAACTGATTTTGACAGTCCACATAAAAATGACATAAAATCTATAGATGATCCTAACTTTGGCATATTATCATGTTTTTCTCAGTGCCAAACCCCTGAGGGCAATAATATACTGATTAAAATAAATAAATTAGGACAGTTTAGAGGCTATTTTCTCCAAAAAGATGCCATTGTGTGGGATAAATCTTCAGTACAGATTGAATCCCTGACCTCATCCTGAGTAGGTGAATTATGTTTTTGAAACAATGTTTTCTTTTCTTAGAGATACTACAAAGAGATTCAGTAGCAATATCTCAAGGAAGGGCCGGAGCAGCTGTAACAGAAATTATGTGGTATTTCTCATGTTCTGGAAAAGCCCAGAACAATATTTACTGCTGACAAAAAAAAAAAAAAAAATTCCTGTTGACACTTGTTGACATACAGAATTAGCTACAGTGTTGTCAGGTGCTAGATTATTGGGTATTGGGTGTAGAGTATTGCACATTCTTCCATTGTTGATTGCATTGTTCTAGAAAGGTCAATTATTTCACCTTAGTTGATGTTATGCAGGTCTTCTATTCTTACTGACTTTTTTCTCTACATGTTCTTTATATTATTAAGATAAGGTGGTGAAATCTCTTTTATAACTGTATATTTGGTTTGTTTTCTCCTTGTAGTTCTATTAGTTTTTGCTTCATGTTTGGAGTTCTGTGATTAAATACATGAATATTTAAGATACTTATGTTCTTTTGCTGAACAGACATTTTTGTTATTAAGAGACCATCTTTATCCCTGGTAATATTCTTTGCTCTGAAATCCACTTTGACAATAAAAAAAAAACTCACTCCACCTTTCTTTGATTAGTGTTAACATGATAGATCATTTCAATCATTTTACTAATATCTGTTTTGACATTTAAAATTGATTGTCATAATAAGCACATAGTTACTGATTCTTGCCTTTTTATCCAATGTTACAATCACTGATTTTTAATGATTATTTTGACCATTTACATTTAATGTGCTTATTGATATGGTTCAATTTTAATCTAACATCTTGTAATTTATTTTATATTTGAATTTTATGCTATTATTGACTTTTTCCTGCTTTTCTGACTTTTTGAATTAAATATTTTTATGATTCTGTTATATATATTTATATATAACTTAATAATTTATAATTTCTTATAAATTTATGGTAAATTTATAATTTAATAAATTTATATATATAAATATATATATCAGTGCAATAATATACTGATTTAAAGAAATAAGTTTGGACAGCTTAGAGGCTGCTATTTATATATATAAATATATATTTATTTATATGATATATTTATATAAATTTTTATATAGCATATACATAAGTTTATGTAAATATAATCTATAAAAATATAAAAATAAATTTATAATAGATTTATAATTTATGTAACTGATCATACATAAGTTAATTAATATAAGTCAGTTAATTATTACTTTTAATTCTTTGTTTTGTTATTTTAATGGTTTTGTTCAGCCTGCCTGTGTGAGCCTTTGTTTAATTTAATTATTCAAGTTTAAAAAAACACCCAGATCTTCAATATGCTCTTATAGAAAATGTTGACCTGAAAATGTCTCTGGAGGTTGGATCTATACTTTCCTGAAAATATCTCCTCTATGTATCTATTCACAGAAAGAATAAACACTATAAATTCTATTTGGAGACCAAGTTGCCCCAGGCAAAGGAAAGCAATAAGTAAGTCTGAGGTGGTGACTGAGAGAATGAAGGATACAACCATCAACTAATAAATGAAAGACCTACTATGTAGGTATTACATGGTAATGTATTAGCACAGACTGTTATGCACATGATTTATGGATTCCTCCCCACAGCTCTATGTGATAATTGCCATTATCCAATTTTACAGATACATAGAATAAGACCCAGATGATAAATGTTGTATAAGTTTACAGAGAATACAAATAGTTAATAGGTGAAAAAGTAATTAGAACTCAGATCTGTCTGACATAAAGCCTAACTACGGACTATAGCACGGATGACTTCCAGGTCCAGTACAATTGTCAGAAATGATGCTCTAGTCATGCAACACATTATCTGCCTGCCACCCAATCAATGCTCAGTAAGTATTTTTTGAATGAATGAGTGAACAACAAGGTGGGGATATGAACACAGAAATGGACTCATACTGCCCATGGAGATCTTGTACTGTCCTATGGATATTTAATATAGAGGCATTTCCTTTGATAAAGTACTACCTCACATCCCCAACCCACACTTTGCACACACATAACTTGGAGGATGGGGGGATAGGGGGTTATTATCCCCTTATCTACTCCAGAAGAAAATGTCTGCATTTGTAATTTAATGAAGAAAACATAAGCTCCTCTTTCCCCAAGGTTGAGATGCATTCCATTAATGATCGCTTAGTTGAAACAAATTGCAACTTTTCTAAAGTTAGGAATTTGGTCTAGCTATAAGCAAGACCATCTATAGGCCATTACATGCTGGACCCAGTCTTATACCTACTGGAAGAAAATAATTATACATGGAGTCTGGATTTACTTCAGACCTAAACTCTGCAGGATTTCTTGATGGGGAGGCAAATCTACTTAAGCAGAATCAAAATTTTAGTCTCAAACTTGTTTAGGATTGATTTTTTAAAGGTAATGTAAACTTGCATATTAGCAGGAGTCACTAAAGGCATTTTCCAGCATTGCTACACAGCTGACAGGATCCCTGACAAAGCAGAAGAGGTAAGGGTAGGACTAAGCCTAGTTCTGGCCTGGCAGAGTATTTCAATCCTCCAAAATGAGGATGTGAGCACAAATTCAGAGTTAGACACTGAAAAGTACTAGTTAGGCAACTAGGCTGCCCTCTTGGAGGCCTTTGTTTCCTTTTAATACTCATGTCTCTAGTCTCCAGATTAGACACAGATTTTAATCCATGTGCAAAGAGAATTTAGGCTGTGACACTGGTTGTGAGAGCTGCTGTGAAATCTCAATGCAGAAAGATGATCCACCTGTCCAGTCAGAGCTCAACTTTGCCCTTGACTATAGCAAGAAGACTCAGAGCCATAAACAAGATTCTTGTTTTTAATAAAATAGTAATCATCTCTTATATTTGAATAATGCTTTACAATTTACAAAGCACTTTTATTCCCATTATCTCCTGGACAGGGCCAAGCAGGTCTGACAGCAGGACACATCAACAAAAGCAAAAAAAATTGCCACCTTGAGGATAAACACTGAAAATCCAAGAAGAAAAGAAACCAGAAAATTAGAAATATAAACCTATAACCATGGCCAAAGAGGAGAGAGACAGTGGATCAAGAACCTACAGAGCAAAGCAGCATACAAATTGGAGCAATCAATATGAATCACAAGAAAACCAAAGCTACGGATCAAAATCTAAACCACACCAGCCAGTTCTGAAATAAGCACTTACATCTCTGAATATAGGAACAATACGACTTCTCAAAGATAAATCACTGACACTAATTACCCGCAAAGATTTGGTAAGCAGCGTCTCCATTTTACTTAGGTAGCAAGGCACTGTAGAAAGAAATCCTGACTCAGGCAGAGTTTCATATTTGCCATTGTTTTTCTAATCTTTTTCTAATTCTGATGCAAGTTCAAAGTAAAGAATCTCTAACTCAGCACACCCACTCCATCTCCATCATCACTGAAGACGGTTGGTGCACACTGCTGGGCCCACGCATCTCTGAGGGTATTCCTAAAAGCACTATGTAGTGAGACAACATGATTACTATTTTGTTAAATCTAAAAACCTTTCAGAAACATCACAAAATATAAATATATTATCAAATATAATAGAACTTAAATATGTAACAACTTTAATACATGGGCATCTCTATATCAATATATAATAACCTTATTTGTAACTGTGGCTTCTTGCTGGGGTCAAGGGCAGAAGGGAGGATCTGGTCAGACTTGGCCATATTTGTGATTTACAGAAAACAACAAGACAGAATAACAGGCTAACAACATACTTTAGTTTACCTGCTTGTAATAAGAAAGTAAAAACAACCTGATTTCCCCAACACCCAACCTGGTAGGATATCTGAGAACCACAAGATCACAAAAATGTTCATGCTAGGATACTTTGGCTCTCCATAATTCAATCTCAAAAGTTGAATTTAATTTATTCAGATTAAAACAGGATAAGTCAGACTGGAAATTAACCAAAAGTCAAATTCCTTGACTATGGAATGGTTTTATTATTCACGATGCATTTGATAAATTAAACAGGCTATCAGCTTAGAGTTAATATCCTTTACCCTTTCTCTTACAAAGAGATCAGGATGACCTATAATGAATTTATCAATATTTGTCTATGTGAACTTCTGATGTTCTCTAGAATGGTTGGCCCTCAGAAGTTAACTAAGCTTTACTCGCTAGATTGTTTGAATGGCCTGTAACTCTGAAGTTGGGATGAAGTGTATTTGAATCTATATTTAACTGCTGTGAAACTCAGTTTCCTCAGTTGTAAAAAGTTCACCTCACAGAACTGTTATGAAGATTAAGTGAGAAAATGCATGTAAAACCAGATATCTCAGTGCCTGGTACATGTAGGGAATCCAGGAAATGTTACCTTGCTTGTTTTCTTTGAAATTCTTGTTCTTGAACAAAAAGTCTGTGTTACATGCCCCAGCTCTAGATTATCACCAATTATAAATGAGTGGAAAGTCAAAAAATGAAGTGTGAGTAACTATATATACATTTCTATTGTCTGTGTTTATGAGTACTTATTGAACCTGTCTTGAGTCGTCTATAAAATTTCAGACTCCTTAAGGTCAAGAATTTTACTCCTCACTTCTTTCATAATTCCCTTTGGGAAAAAAATGGAAGAAATAATGTACTTTGCAATTAGCAAGCATTTAGTTAGTCTATAGGGTATATTTACCATGTATGCCTACGCACAGCTTCATTAAACATGATCTGGAGTCACTAGGGAATGCACTACACAGGCATGTAAGTATTCTTGATAACTAAACCTTACTGTATTATGAATGTTCTTCAGAATGTTAAGACAACTTTAAATGGAACCATTTCTACCATTTGCTATATTTCCTTACCTTTTCATATCAGTTTCTATATCTGGTTACTTATTAACAAAGATTCAGTTACAGGATTAGCCTATAGCATAATTTACTATCATGAATGTGAAGTATGGAGAGTTTCTAAACAAATGTCTCACCTTTCAAGCAATAGCCATGTGCTTTAGCCCATGTGTTTGGAACTATCTACTTGGACATTAATTTTTGCATATTTTTTGGTTTCTGGTCATCTTGATAGCTAATTTTATAGGTTAAATTGACTGGGCCCCCAGATGCCCAGACATTTGGTAACCATTATTCTGGATGTGTCTGTGAGTGTGTTCAGGATGAGATTAACATTTGAATCAGTGCGCTGAATGAAACAGATTGCCCTCCCTAATGTGGGTGGGCTCATCCTATCAATTGAAGACCTGAATGGAACAAAGAGCTTAGCAAAGGGGATCTCTTCCTGCCTGATTGTTACACTAGGACATAGATCTTTTCCATCAGGCTCAAAGTGAAAACTCTTGGGCCTGCCAACTTTGAGATTAAAACTTATACCATCAACTCTCCTGGTTCACAGGCCTTCAGACTCAGACTGGAATGATACCATCATCATTTCTCCTGGGTCTTCAGCTTACCAACTGCAGGTCTTGGAATTCCTCAGCCTCCACAATCATATGAGCCAACTATTTTTAATATATATTTATTGACGATACTAGATATGTATTGTTTATGTATATAATTTATATTTAATATATTGTATATCTTATTATGGAATATTTTTATTTATAACAATACATATCAATGATAGAATTATTGATTATATACATATCAATAATATAAATACTAACAAATACCAATAAATAAATTTGTTGACTTATTTATGCTATTTAGTTTTTTTTTTTTAAAGATTTATTCTTTATTTATACATACAAGCTGGGGTACAGGCCAGAGGCATGGGGCAGCGAGAGGGTTCACCAGAGACAGAGCAGGTAGCAGAACAGGCAGAACAGAAATACACTGCTGAGGGGAGCAGCGGGCGAGGCAGGAGAGGTCTGCTGCGCCATGTGGGATTCCCCCCAGCCGAGCGTTGAACCCGCATTGCTGCTGCCGACAGCTCCACAGCACAGCGCTTAACTGCTGCACCACCAGGGAGGCCCGCTATTTAGTTTTAGATGTATTAATATTTTATATTTGCAGTTCTGTTTCTCTGGAGAACCCTGACTACTATGGTCATGTACAATCGCCATGTACACTAGGCCTAGACAAGAGGAGGCCACACCCTAGGTAGAGACCTACCTACCTAAGTTATGTATCACATAACTTAGTCTATGTATCACAAACAAAATAAAAACATGACTATTAAAGACCACATGGGCCCAACTGCCACCCAGGACCCAGTGCTCGTAACCATTAACCCCAAACACCCACTCTCATAATCACCACTGTTTAGGTCCCAGGAAAGACTTTTCCACATCTCTCTACCTGCATTCTCAAAGCCAAAGGCAACTGTACTTGAATGCCATGGGCATCTGTGGACCGTGCTGGGCTGACATTGATATTGACACAATTTCAGAATGTGGAAAATGTAAGCATCAGAATTGCTTAGCTAAAAGAATAGATTTATGATTTTTTCAAATCTTTCCTCTTTAATAGATTAAATTCAATAGATTCTTGCATGACTTTGGTTTCCCAGCAGTGCTGAGCACTCTTTTCATGCTTTTCTTTGTGTCCCAACCCATGACTTCGGAGGTACTCATGCATTCGAATGGTGTTCAAACAGTGGCACGGGGACACTGGGGCGCATTTGTCAACATTCAACAAAGCTTATTATCCTTAATTTTATATATTTATATAAATCTGGGTGTAACATTCATGAAGCATGATATCAAATCTTTAGTATGTAAATGGACACAAAATGCTAAAATTGAGAATAATCTTACTTTCTTAAAAATAAGATTTAATTACACTTTCAAAAATTAGAGAGTCATGATATACATCTCAGAAACCTCTTTAAAGACTCATTCCCCAAAGCAAAAAAATGAAGGAAAAGATCAACAGCTAGGAGTACATCAAACTAAAAAGCTTCTGTACAGCAAAAGAGACAATACAAGATGAAGAGACACACTACTGAATGGGTGAAAATATTTGCACTCCACACAACTGATAAGGGACTGATATCAAAGATCTACAAAGACTTATACAACTCAACAAAAACAGAATAAAGAATACAGTCAAAAAAGTAGGAAGAAGAGCTAAAAAGACATTTCTCCAAAGAGGAAATGCAGATGGCCAACAAGCACATGAAAAAATTTTCAACATCACTTATAGTCAGGGAAATGCAAATCACAACCACAATAAGATAGCACCTCACACCAGTAAGTAGGGCCTGCATTAAAAAATCTAACAACAAATGCTGGCAAGGATATAGAGAAAAAGGAACCCTTTTATATTGCTGGTGGGAATGCAAACTGGTGCAACCACTATGGAAAGTTGCTTGGAGGACACTCAAATTACTAAAAATGGATCTACCAGATGACCCAGCAAATCCACTCCTAGGAATTTACCCAAAGGACACAAAAACATTAATCCAAAAGGAAACCTGCACTCCTATGTTCATTACAGCGCGATTCACAATAGCTAAGATATGAAAACAACCTAAATGCTCAAAAATAGATGAGTGGATCAAGAAGATGTGGTATATAACACACAATGGAATACTACTCAGCAATCAAAAAACTTGTGTCACTTGCAGCAACATGGATGAAGCTGGAAGGGATTATGCTCAGTGAAATAAGCCAGAAGGAAAATGAAAAATATCAGATGATATCACTTACAGGAGGAATATAGGGAAACCAACATTGGGTTAAAAAAAGAAAAAAAACAACTTGTAGGCAACTGTATATCTGAGGCTTAAAGTAAGGAGGGGGAGGGAAAGGGATCAAAACAGGGGCAGGAAGAGCACAAGAGACCATGGTGATGGTTCATAGGTGATGTGATGGTGGGATATTTACAGGGAATATGCCTGAGGGGAGAAATCAAATACTGTAAAAATATGAACAACAATGTAAAAAAAATATATTAAAAGGAAAAAATAAATGTAGATAACCAGTGGGCTTATCATGCCCACTTAATGGCAAAGAAAAAAAATTAAGATACCTTCAATTTAAAAATTTTATGGCATTAATTACAGTTTTTAGATCTTACTGTAATATATATTAAAGATTAGAGGAGGAAAATAATTTTGAGAACATACATAAATGTAATTTTAACTTTTCTTGTTTCATGTTTACTGTTCATTATATTTTATGAAAATATTAATTTTTATACTTTCAGTATATTAGTTTTTATTTCTTAGATCACTTCTGTCAGTAGAAACCAACTGTGTCAAGATCTTGATTATCAAATCATACTTATTTTCATTAAAATTAATAAAAGAAAAGAAAATACATAGGTTTTTATTATTTAGCCAAATATCATCAAACATCAATATGACTTAGATGTGTACAGTAACAAATTGTCATCTTTGATTTTCTGCCAACCTTCAGTAATACAAAAAGAATAGCTTTGAACATATTTGTCAATTTTGCCATTAAGAAAATTAATTGTCGAGATGCCCCCAAAACATGGTGGCGAACAGACGCTAGGATTAGGCTCTCCCACAGAATATAGATTTATGGGCAGAAAAATCCCTAATTTTGAGAGCTGATCTGAGGATAACTGGATGCCCTACACAATACAATCATCCCTGTGGGTGCTTTAGACTTAAAGATAAACCGAAAAGTCGGAATAAAAAGAAAAGAAAAGACACCGAACCCCACATGAAGGAACAAAAGAAAGGAGAGGAGGACAAACCAGCTTTACGGAGTGCCACTGAATACAAGTTTAGAAACCACAGTGGAGTCGGAGGGCTCTGGCCAAATAACGGGGAGCGAGACCCCCACTCCTCCACTGAAGGAGCCCCCTCTCTTCCCTGCACGGCAGCTCTAAAGTGCAGGAAAGCTCAAGGGTCACTGCTTTCCATCCCCCACCTGGGGCTAGGTAACATCTTAGTGGGGAAGACAAACTGCCAGCACCCTGTGGGGTCCTAATCCCTCACTGGTTGCTAGGTGATATACTGGCCTGAGAAACTGGTCTAGCCGGAAAAACCGCTGAGACCACCTCAAACAATCTCCTCCCTACTCTGTAACCTGACACCAAGAGCTGATGTTAGAGAACTCTACTTTTCTCTAACTCACTGGAGGTAACCTGACCTGGGATACAGGCTCCTGCTAGAACTGTCTCCAACCACACCCTCCTCCACAAAGTGTCTGCATCTTGGCACACAGGAGGTCTACAGAAAAGAAAATCGAGCTCCCCCACACCCCCCACTGTGGCCCCACACCCAACTTCTAGGAGGTTGCACAGTGGCCTCCCAGAACCTAGGGGAGGTGAAACACTGACCAACAGCTGCCCACAACCTCCACCCCTGCACCCCCTTGTGGAGAAGTGGGGCCCAAGCAGCAGAAAAGAAACAAGATCAGGAACTCTCGACCCCTCCCCACCAGACATAACCCCAGGGGCAGGGATAACCCCCAGGCACACACTGAGGGGAAGAAGAAAAATAAAAAGGGGGGCGAAGAGAGAAAAACAGAAAGACTACTAGCAACTATAAAACTACAGCAGCGACAGTTGGTCAACAGTAACATCTGACACTGGAAAGGTGGGGTTGAACCTTAGCAGGGGGCCTACCCAGAAACTCCAAAACCTAAAAGCAAAAGGACTACAAAACTCTCCCCAAGTTTACATTTACCCAATACCTTTTTTATTTTTTTTCTACTTTAATTTTTTTTATTATTACTATTTTTTTTTAATTTTTTTTTTTTTTTTTTTTTACTACAAACCACCATCCCTTTTTCTACCCTAATTCCACCTGGAACCGAAAACACATTGGAGACACGCCAAGAGACACAGAAATTCAACAGAGAAAAAAGAAAATCCGGGAGATACCCAGCCACAGCCAAGGCAACTCAGACACTAGGAAACAACAAACACTCCTCAGCAAGTAGAACCACGAACCATGCCCGCCGGCACCAACAGCACAGGAATGCTACGATCAGAGCAAAGCAGAAGGCCAACAACAGGGAAAAAAAAAGTTACAAATGACCCTCAAAACAATACACCACAGAAAGAAAATCCCTCTTCAGAGCCCAATAATATGGATATAGAAGATTACATCTGCCTAACAGATAAAGAATTCAGAATAGCCATTATAAAAAAAATAATAGAATTAAATGAAAAGAACAAAGAACTGAGGAATATAAATGAAGAACTGAAAAGAGAGAATGAATCCATAAAGAAGAAAATGAAGGAATGGAGGATTTACAACCATTAGTAGAGAGCCATAAAAGTAGATTAAAACACATGGAGGGAAGATTAAGCACTCTGGAAGATAAAAATACTGAAAGAACCAAGACAGAAAAGGAAAAAGAAAATAAAAGGAAAAAGAATGAGGAAAAGCTTCAGGAACTATCTGACACCATGAGAAAAGGAAACATCAGAATCATAGGAATCCCAGAAGGAGAGGAGAGAGACAAAGGAACAGAGAAACTTCTGAAGGAGATAATTGAAGAGAACTTTCCAAACATGAAAAAGGAAACAAAAATCAACATACAGGAAGCCAGAAGATTTCCAAATTATTACAATGAAAGAAAAAAAACAGCAAGACATATGATAGTAAAACTATCGAGAATTCAAGACAAGGAAAATATATTGAAAATGATGAGGACAAAAAAACAAATAACTTACAAAAGAAAGCCAATCAGGCTGACATCAGATTTCTCTGAAGAAACATTAAAGGCAAGAGAATGGAGAGACATATATAATATACTACATGCCAACAAATGTCAACCAAGAATATTCTACCCTGCAAAGCTCTCCTTCCTCTACGAAGAAAGAATATGGACCTTCTCTGACTAACAGAAACTACAGAAATTCATCACTACCAAACCCCCACTCCAAAACTTACTACAAGAAACCATGAAGACAAAACCAACAGAGGAAAGACCAGGAAATACGGAATAAGGTAAGGATTAGAATCACAAAAAGGTTAAAAAAAAAAAAGACAAATATGGATGACAGTATATCAATATTAACTCTAAATGTAAATGGACTAAACACACCAATTAAAAGACACACCATAGCAAGATGGATCAAAAAACAGAACCCAACCTTCTGCTGTCTACAAGAAACACATTTAATTGCGAAAGATAAACAGAGATTAATAGTTAAAGGATGGAAAACAATCCTACAAG